>BMAU01015849.1:0-53966 GCA_019973935.1 Trichonephila clavipes
ATAACACCAAAAATCACTTAAAAATTAAATTTTAAAAAATTTAGAGAGAATTTCGAAATAAAAAGTACGTAAGATCCTGACCAGAGACAAATGCAACGTTGTGTCAATATTTCAGATTAATCCATGGAGAACTTTTTGAGTTATGCGCGCATACACAAACCAACACAACATTTTTATATATATAGATATAATAAATAGTACTTATAATAAAATACATAATAAATATTAAATGATATTATACATAAAATTTGTTACAAATAGCTTTATATTGTGAAATAAAATATACTATAAATAAATTATTATATATAATATAAAATAATTTATAAAGTATATTATTATTAAATTAATTATTTTATAATTAATATAATAAAAATATGTCTTTATATATTATTAATTTAATTATTTTATAATTTTATAAAATATTTAGTAAGTTCTTATTAAAGAAATTTAAATGATTTTTAAAAAATTATTTCAATAATTAATAATTAATTTGATAATAAATTAATAATAATTCTAATAATAAATAAATAATTTAATAATAAATTAATAGTAATTTTAACAATGAATTAATAATTTTAATAATCATTTCAATAACATATGAATAATTTTAAAAATAAATTAATAATTTTGATAATAATTCTTATTAATTAATTTTAATTATTAATTATTTTAATTAAAACCTATTTTTTAAATACTTTTAAATAATAATTAGTTTTAATAAATTTAATCAATAATTATTTTAATTTTTTTAATTATTAGTTATTTTAATAAATATTTATTTTAAATATTTTTATTAATAATAATTTTCAATAATTTTAATAATAAGTAATTTAAATAATAAATTTATTTAATTGTGTTTTTACTTTATAAAAAACAAAATAACTACATAAAATATCATGTAATATTTAATAAACCTTTTAATAAATAAATTATTTAATTTTAAAAATAATTAAATGAAATGAAAAAAATTAAGACCGATGAATCGAACCCAGACCTCACGCATAATATGCAGACGATATATCAACCAAGCTACAGAATGGTTGGAGGAAACAGAAATTGAATTGTACAAAAGCTAAGCATGAATTTCGAAGGTTTTTTTCTCCGAATTGACTGGCCATTCGGTGGAATTACATTGAGGGTTGAACACCCTAAAGGAGTACTACTATTACACCAAGTCTCGACCTGAAATGAACTTCCTTAGTCGTGCCCTCTCCTTGTAAGTAGAGAAAAACCACATATAATGTGATGGGCACAGTAGGCTCTAGCCTTCATGGGCTGTTGCGCCACTGAGCTTGAGAGGACAGAGCAGGAATCGTAGATTGAAAAAAAATGTAAGTATAAAGTACCATTGAATGGCTCAGTCTGCGCGTAACATAAACAGAATCTTAAAAAGCGTTTTTTTAAAAAAATACTTTTTTTTGAGAATATTCTCATGATATTTCAATTTCTACTGAGCTAATTTACTTGAAAATTGATGTAATCTTCTCAGTACATTACTCTATCGCATCAATTAAAATTATACTAAAATTTCAATCTATTCTAATTGATAGCTTTTTATATAGAGCATCGGGTTGGAATTGCTGTGAGAGATGAAATTTGTACAAGCGTTAAAACAAATGCGTTACGCTGTGTTGTGCGCATGCACCAAGTTGTTGTGGAAGAAGAAAGACTACCCCCCTTTTAGTCTTTCTTAAAATTATAATTCTTTTCTTATCGAAATCAGATAAAAATTAATAACTGAATAATAAATATCACTTATTTCGCCACGATAGAATATATTTTTTTTTACAAAATAACAAAGTTTCGCATTTATTAACATTTTTTTTTAAAATGACTCAATATTCATTAGTTTTTATGAAAAGAGTTTTTCAATCGTTCTGTGCACCTTTTTTATCATTGTAATGTATCGAAATTCTGCACTTAAAAGTTCATATTTCATTCTTTTAGAATCAGTGATTTAAAATATAAAATGCCAAAGGATTTTTTTCCCGATTTTTCCAAAAGTACTCAAAATTCTAATTAAACATTTAACAACTTCGTTATTTATAAAAATAACCAGTAGGAACTTTTTCCAAGTGTCGAATGTTGTTATCCACATGTTTTGATTAAAGATTAAAAAAATTGCTTAAAAAATGTGTATTTAAAAAAAGTTTTTGTGTTTTCGTCTAACACTCATTTTACAAAAAATCATTTATGCAGTTTCTTCTTACGTTTTTTATTTAAAAATAACTTTTTTTGTTATCTATATGGGAAAAATTAGGAGAGTTTATTTTAAAAACTAAGTTCTAAAAAAATTAAAATTTAAAAAAAAGAAAATTATATATACATATATACGTTTATTAGCGTTTTAGCGTAATTGGTGTCGAAAACCGTCTTTCCAACCAAGCGACACTTCATACCTTGGCTCTTTTAACAAAGAAGTTGACTATTATAACTGAAAATCACCAAATTTTAGTGGAAGTGAAGCTGATAGCGCAACTCACAGAAAGAGCTGATAAGAGAGAAGCATCATAAACTCAGTAGGATTGACACTGGAGGGTTACCATACGAAATCATTTTCGTTGGAAGTAATCCCTATAGGATAACTTCAAACATTGACGTTGTTGATGGTTTAGCGAATGAGCTGTAGGTAAATTGTCCCACGTTGACTTGCATGATCAAAATAGAGTTCTGCGGGTTTGGCTCCTATTTCTAAACGACGTTGGTGCTAAAGTACAAGGAAAAGTGGCTGGTTATACAAATGCAAAAGAAATCGGTAGAGAATTGGTTCCTATCAACCGTAAATCTGCAATAGCTCCTCTCTACCAAATAGATCGATTCATGGTGAAAGAAATCATTTCCCATTGAAATTAGCCTGCTCGATGACAATTCACAAATCGCAAGGGGGACATTTGGTGAAATTGCTTACAAATACAGAAAGACACTTTTACAACCTTTGGTCTAAGTAGCTTTATCCAGGATCCTGGCTCAAGAAGGACTTCATATTGTACCTACTGATGGGTGTCTACGTTTTTACCACGGCAGACGAAATTCGATGCAATACTTCCATTACGAAATGATTTTACCAGGATTTTTACTGTTCATCTTACAACAACTGATCACATTATGATCAATAAAATGAATGGAGGGGATTTTCTCTCAACTGCAAATCTTCCGTGTGCATGCACGCAATTTCTGTGATAATATTGTGTAAAACGCTTACATCTCTCTTTATGTTATCAGAAACATGGCTTCACTATGAGAAATTAGTTGAAACTGAAAATTTTAAACTCATAACCACAAAAACGCGACGACCAAGTATTAATCGGAGGGTTGCCAACTATCCAAACGTGCGCAGTTCACAACATACATTTATTACGAATCGTGATGATTTTTTGAGAAGAAATACCCAGTACGTGTGTGTTTTTCAAACTAAATCTTATTTGGGAAATATTCCGCGAGATGCACTTTTCCTAACAGTAAACACATTATTGTGGTCAGCGTTTATATTTCTCTCAATCCGAATGTTACTGACATTATAGATTACATGTACGAGACATTATTGTCATATACAGTAGGTGGTTCTAAATTACAGGGGAAACAGTATCAAGTACTTCCACTCAACTTGGTGGTGATTTCAATATTGATTTCGATAAAGATTAAGGATTGAGATTAATACAATTTTTAAATTCAGAGCTTAATTTAGATTTTGTTTCTGTAAAGCTCTGGGGACGACTACGTATAGTACAACCATTGGTGCGATGTTTTCACGATTCCCAAATCACGTATCTACCGAAGTTCACTTATCATACTTTAGTTCCCACAAGCCTGTTGTCACATTGATTAATAATGGCGAAATAATTAATGCAATTAATAAAAGTGATGTTATTATTGAAGTAAATCAACCTTCTTAACAATTTACTTATGTACTATGAGTAACGTATTTATTTAGTGTAATTGATGTACATATACAGGGTGTTCAGCATTAATGTTACCCAATAACTAATTCCCGAACCATTTGGCTTAGACATGCACTTCCAATTTAAAAAATGTTTAAAAAAAAAGGTAAATAATTTTTTTACGTGGTTTTCGAAACAAAAAGTCAATTTACAAAAAAATTACAAAAATTAAATTTTTATACGATCCCCAGGTCCTATCAGTTATAATTAGGAAAAGATGTAGTACACAAAAACAAAGTAAACACAAAAAGTTTCATTTTGTTACGATAAAAACTAAGAGAGTTATGCCTACATAAAGTTGAAGCATCTGAATTGCTCAGAAAAGGGGGTCGTTTATATATTGAGTTTAGAGAACAATAATTCACTATCTACAGAATGAGTAAAAGAAAAACATAATAGTAATATTAAAACATCGTAGTACACATCATAGCTTGACAATTTGCCCTGCTGTATGCCAAACAATAAAAGTTAAATTAAAGAAATACCACTTGTACCGAAAAGATTAAAGCAGCTTATTTTAACAAATAGCAGCAAAAGAATGCATGATTTGCCGTTCCAATTATAGCATAATGTGGAATTATACTCCAATCATAAATCAGGGGCTTTATTATATCAGAATTACCAAATTAACTTAAATAATGTTCAAAATGACTGCCTTCCGCAGAAATGAAGTACCGAACCCGCGTTAAAAACTCCGCCTGTAGCTCCGCCTGCAACATAGTTGGTGTCGCAGACCTGCCTGCCATGCTCATTCAATTGAGTAAATCAGATTTACTCGTGGATTCATGTTCGTACACTTTGCTTTTTAGGAAGCCTCAGAGAAAGAAATCCAGAGGACGTAGGTCGGGTGATCGCGAAAGCCACTCCTGTTAATCTCTGTAGCCGATTATTCGAGTATCAAATGTCTGCACCAAAATGTACATGGTTGCGGAGATTTGTGTTGGGGGCACAACCATGCTAGTACTACATGCGTGATAAATCCCTTAAAGAAACTTCATGTTCTATTAAGTCGGCTAACGGTCCAGATAAAATTTCCGTGTATGATTCTGATGTTAAAGGTCCATCGAAGTACATTGGGCCAATTAAGGTGCTCTTCCATATTCCGCACCACACATTCACCGACCAACGCACATGGTGGCGATTCGGTCGTACTAGATGTGGGTTTTCGAGGGACCAATAATGCGTATTCTGTGTATTAATAGTGCCTTGCCTCAAGAACTGGCATTCATCCGACTACAAAACTTCATTAAAAAAATATGGATTTTCATCCAGTGTGTTTAACAGGAAGTTGTAAAAATCAAAACGATGCTCCTGGTCTCCAGGCATTAGTTCCTGCGCCAGGACTGGACAATAAGAATATGCTCCATACGTATGTAATGTGTTCCACAGCGTAGCTTTTGAGTAGGAACAAGCCTTGCTAATATGCCGGATACAATTTTCAAGAGGAGCCAGGGCATATCCTAGAGCATCCTCAGCAGGTGTTCGCAAGCTTGAAAGTGCGGCATGAGACAAGGGAATACGTCTATTGACAACTCCCAGTTTTATACAAGCTTTGAACAGCACGGGCAATAGTACAATAAGATGGATGTCTTTGACTGGGAAATTTAATGGCATAAGGTCTTGCTGCCTCTCTCTTATTTCGATTACACTGCTCATACAACAGCACCATTTCGCAGTATTCTTCATTTGTATACATCTCGTTCTCCCATACTAGAATTCGTAATATTAGAATACGACCGTATGTAACTGCAAGCGACTACACAACAGATTTTTAACTTTCGCCATGATCAGTACAGCAGCAAATAAACCTATTACTTTGGAACTACTTTTGAAATGTTTTCTTCCTCCAAAATATTTTATTTTGTCTATGTTTACGTGTACACAGAATACATTTTATTTCTTAAGTACTCAATTATTGTATTATTAACTTTAAATTTAAAAACGATTTACATAAGAGTGACATACAAGAGCGAAAGTTTCCTGGCAAAGTTCCAATTAATTTCACTTTGGAGACGGTCCCTTACTAGCTTCTTCAAAATGGCCAAGAAAATGCATGAAATGTATGATTTTCAAAGTTCCATAACTCGACCAATTTTTATTATAATAAAATGAAACTTTTTGTGTTTACTTTGTTTTTGTGTACGTCATCTTTTCCTAAATATATGTGATAGGACCTGGGGACCTTATAAAAATTTAATTTTTGTAATTTTTTTCTAAATGGATTTTTGAGTTCGAAATGCAGGTAAAAACATTCTTTACATTTTTTAAAACATTTTTCAAATTGAAAGTGCATATCTAAGCCGAATGGTTCGGGAATTAGCTATTGGGTCACATTTAGGCTGGATACCTTGTATATTATTTTATTGAGTCAATATATGAAAAATGGGAATAGAATGTAGAAAATGTATGCGTTTTATTTAACCCGTTTGCTTACTATATAATTAAAGACAAACGCTCTTAAAGAGTGAACTCCAATCGTGCAACAGAGCCGACACACAGATTTTTTTTAAAAAAAATTTTGAAAAGTCAAAGAAACTAGTAAAAATTGTCTGTTTACTTCAAACTGCCGCTATTTGCCGAAAATAATATATATATATTTTGATTTCTTCAAAGTTTCAACAATAGCTGCAACTTTTTGAAAAAAAAATTAATTTTGTTTTCAAGTTAATATTAGGGTAATAATCATGACATGTAAAACACGCCCGCCCGTCCTTTTTTGAGCACCCCCTCTTCATCTGCCTGTATCTTTTTGAATTGTTTTTTCAACTCTAAATTTTGTTTTTTATATTCTTTAAAGATGAATAAATATCTGGTAAAATAAGAGTTTGTAAAATATTTTTCTTATTGCACTTGATAAAATACCTAAAATTCGTACCTCTAGACTAAAATAATCTCTGCCATAAGAAAATCTTAAAAATTTAATATAGCTAATCATTTATAGAAAAGATTATACAGTATAAATTAATATTTTGTTAAAATGTGTGAATGTATCTACTTAATACGACATGAAATTTTATACATCAGCATACAAACAAAAATAATTTATTTGTAAAAATAATTTTTTAGCGTGTAAATATATATATATATATATATATATATATATATATATATATATATATATATACACTAGAGGACCCTACAGACGTTGTCCTATACACACATCTTAAATTCAAAACTTCCAAATTTTTATGAATAAGCTTTAACAATCTGGACCATTTTGAATAAAATTTGAGTAAAATTGAGTAAAATTTCAAATACTAATTACATCTGAACGTGCTATCCAACACCTTAGCGACTGGACAAATGTTGGAGACAAAACATCGGTCTCAATTCTTAAAAATCTTAAAGAACTTTCCCAGTAACATGAGATTTACTTCCAATGTTTCCATCTCACATTGGTCTCTTTGGCAATGACACAGCTGACCTTTTAGCCAAGGAAGGTGTCACTGAAAATTTAATGTCGAGAAGAACTTTGACTTTCTCGGAAATTTTTTCTAAAACGAAATCTTTGATTCAAGAACTATGGAAGACTCCTCCGACTCACCCCTGGTATAATAGGCAGGCCCCAGGTGGTGCCCTTTCCATCAAGGCGGATAGAGTCGTCCAAACAACTATTAGTAGGCTTGCAAGTGGACACATTAGAGGCCTTTCCTTTAACTTAGGCCAGAAAATTTACGAGAATTGTACTAAATGCAATTTGGTACAGGCAACTCCAGATCATCTTTTGTTTTGTGCAGGACTTGAAAGGGAGGACATCTATTCCAGTCCTCTTTTGGTGTACGATTTTCTGAGGACTCTTGGGCTCATGGACCTGGTCTAGCCTGCGGCTAGACAGGAGGAATTAGTCAACAACAACAACAACATCTGAACGTAAAAATTTAAATAACACACGATTTATTTCAACAAAATAATAACACGAAGTGACAAAACATTTTCCTAAAATGATCACAGCACCAACTGTCGGGACCAACTTGAATTATAATAAAAGATTTTTGAATATTCGATACTCCGATCGTAGCGCAGTCTGCCGGATCCAATGTAAAACATTCCAAGATCAACAATTTATAAATAAAAAATTAATTAAATAAACATTTCTAAACCGAATTATAAATCTAAACCATTCTTGAGTCCACTGGAACAAAAACTTTCATTAAAATCGGCCCAGCCGTTTAGGAAGAGTTCAGTTACATACACACGCACAAAAGAATTACATGTATAAGGATTATTTGAAAAATATTAATGAAAAACGCTGAAAAGCGTGAATCGTCTACATTTTCGTAATAAACACCGGGTTTGGCCAGTTTGGCTGAAAAATCAATTTTCGACGCCAACTTATGTTTTTTTGAATTCTTATTATTAGCTCAGTGATCTCTATACATAGTTTATTTGTTTATTTATTTATCTTGGTGGAATTTTCAATCGTTAATAAAATACATTTAAAGCGCTCAATTGAGCTGAAATGTAATGTACATGATTATTGTTGATGACAATACAATAATTTTTTTAATTATAATTAATAAAAATTAATTGATTAAAACCAATTATTTAAAAAATTACAAATACAGCCACGTTGGTGACTTAGCGACCCTTTTGGCGACTTATGTCAAAATTTGAAAACGTTTTTTTCTCACGTGTTAAAGCATTCAGATGAAAGGAAATTTTATATACACGATTGTTTTGGATGACAATACGATACTTAAATGATAATTAATAAAAATTAATTACCACTTAATGTTGTGATTCTGTCATATTTATATGCATAGTTATATTAATTGCAACTATTTAATAAAAAGTAGCTGAAATAAATTTTTTCTTGGTTGATCTAAGTAGGAATTGATTAAAATTTTTTTATATTACTTGTTTATAACAACAATAGCGTTGTTACAACAATGTAGGTGAATGTTGAGTTCTATTTTTTAAATGTTTTTAATTAATATCTTTTTAACTAATTGCGATATCGAATCGAATTGTGAATATAAACCATTGTCGGATTTACTGGAACCCACACAAAAAAATTTCATCGAAATCGGGCCAGCCGTTTAGGAGGAGTTTAGTGACAAACACACGCACAGAATATTTTTATATATAAAGATATATAATGTTTCGATAATTTTATTCTTAGGAAATTGATTTTTTTGCCTCATTCATTAAATTAAAAAAAAATAATAATGTCTAATGCTGGTTTGGGAAAAGAAAGCATTGAAGATTTAAACTGAAAAGAAACATGTAAATCGCTTTATGTATTCCGTAGATGAATTTGAAAATATTCTATCCGTTTACAGTATGTTGTAACTCCTGTTTAGGGGCGCTGCAGTCGCTAGTTTCAAGCGTAAATAGCATTCCTGTTTTGTAAATAAAAAACATTTGTCCCTCCATCCGACTGGTCGGGTGTTTTTTGCGTCGCCTCATCCTTCTGACAGGTAAGTACAATTTATTCATTTTTAATGTACGAATCCGAATTGAATTTTTGAATTACGAATTTGACTATTATTTAGAATTTTGAATTTGAGTATTATTTTGGTGCCGAAACCCGGGACGAGCCTTTAGATAAATATTGCGAACTGTTAGTGTAGTTGAAATCTTGCGAACAGTATTTGAATTTGAAAATTTAATTTATACGAAATGGATATCGTTCCTAAAAAAATTCGAACACCTGTCAGAAGGGCGGCAACAGAATTATAGAACTCAATTAAAATTAAAGTTGAGAAGGAAAATGCATCAAGCGATTTAATAGAACTTTTAGCAAAATTAATTGATAAAGAAAAACAACTTGAGAATGTTGACAAAGATATCACGATTCTTACTAATATGGACGACCTATAAAAGGAAATATAAAAATAACGAGAATACCGAGATTCAATAATAACTTGTAAAGGGCGTGCCAATAAAATATTAAACAAAAGAGAAACAGTCGAGAAACACACCTAATACAAGTTCTAGAAGCGAACAACAATTTTCAAGTTTAAAACTCCCTCAACTGCAAATCTTACAATTTGACGGAAATATTTTAAAATTTAGTGATTTCTTTGCCCAAATCGAAGCAGGAATTCACAATAACTCAAATTTAAGTGACGTTGAGAAATTTAATTATTTAAAATCTTACTTAACTGATGAAGCTGAAATAGCAATTAGAGGTTTAACTTTAAGTGCAAATAATTATACAATCGCATTAAACATAATTAAAGAGCGATTTGGCAGAAAAGATTTAATTATTGATTCACATATGTCCAAATTATTGCATTTAAATCCTGTGCGAAAATCATATGATATTTTGAGCTTGCGAAAACTGTATTCAGAATGGGAAATCCATATTCGAGGATTACAAAACTGTAGGGTAAATCCGGACGCTTATAGTTCTTTATTGTATCCAATAATTTAAAAATCTATTCCTGGGGATTTATCATTAGAGTTTACCTGAAAAGCATACTGTCAAACGGAGAATATGATTTCTGATTTATTAGACTTCTTAAAAATAGAAATTCAATGTTGCGAAAAAAATGAGCATTTAACTAAAGAATTTAACTCTTACGATTCCAATCCCCGAAAAGGTACCAGAAATTATTATAACGAAAAACAGAATTATAAACACAGTAAATTTAATAAATATAACGTAGATTCAGCGTATGGAAAAAATAAAAATACTTATAAAGTCCCGACGATCTCCGGGTTTGTTGTTAATGTAAATAAGTGTGTATTTTGTTTCGGAAATGATAATAAAAATGACCATAGTTCCGATTCTTGTACGAAATCAAACATAGGAAAGGAAATTGCCTCTTAGAAAAAATGGCATTTGTTATCTATGAGTCACGCGAGGCCATATATTTCGGGCTTGTAAAAATACTAGGGTTTGCGTTATTTTTAGGGGTCATCACTCCGAATTGATATGCGAAACTTCTTTCATCCGCGCAAACAACCCCGATAACCAAGGGACCGCTTCTGAGAACGCAGGTGTTCGTGGTTCCACTCTGCAATGTGATACCTCCATGAAAAGTATTTCATGCTGTAATGTGAATACAACTCCTGACGAAATTCTTCTCGAAACGTGTAGGGCTTTGTTGGTAAACGAATCGGAGAAAAAGGAAATAAATATCTTGTTAGATAACGCTTCGCAGAGATGTTTTTAAAAAACAGTAGCCTCTGAAATGAAATTCCCCGTGAAACGCGAAGAAATTTTATTGGTTTACACATTTGGTTCGAGAACACCCATTAAAAAAAACACGAAGTTGTGAAATTACCCTCTGTAATCTTAAAGACCCTGTAAACACGATCACTATTGAAGCTCTCCTGACGGATGTCATTTCGGGAAATCCTTTGAAGATGACGGCGAATAAATTAAAGAAATCGCTTAGCTGTAAAAATGTTCACTTCTCTAACGAATCGAATGGAGATGAGATTTCATTGTTAATAGGGGCGCAATATTTTTGGCAGATTCATTCGGGTAAAAGGGAAAAGTTAACAAAAACTTTATTTGTGATAGATACCATTTTCGGGACAATAATCCAGGGTAGATTATCGCCTATGGATGTACATTATAAAGAAAACGTTTCTGTATTTAAAATAGAATGTTGTTTCCAATTAACGAAAATTTAACCCAATTTTTGAAATTAGAATCGATGGGAATTAGTCATACAGAAAAGAATATGTTAGATAGCGATAACAACTAAATTTCGAGTGTTGAGAATAATTTAAAATTGAATAACGGAATGCATGAGACAAAATTATTTTGGGAAGATAAACCAATCGATTTGGAAAATAATTGGGCACTAGCGAAGCGCAGATTCGGTAATTTAAATATAAAAATGAAAGACAATTATTGGCTTTATAATGAATACATACATATTGTTAAAGATCAAATTAAAGAAAATCTACTGGCAGTTTATTATCGAACAAGCACCCTGGTGAGGCGTTTTTTTACGAAAGACTTATTCGAACAGTAAAGCTTGCTTTACGAAAGACTGTGGGAAGAACAACTTTATTTCGCTTTGAGATGGAGACTCTTTTAATTGAAATTGAAGGAGTGCTCAACTCTTGTCCTCTTACATATAATTTTAGTGAATTTAATGAACCTGAACCTCTTACTCCATCTCATATGATTTTAGGACGTAGAGTGAATAGTCTACAACTTGCCAGGCTTAATTTTGATTCTAACTTATCCAACAGGAAAGTTCTAATTAAAAGGTTTAATTATCGCGGAAGATTACTTTTAATATGTTTTTGACAAAATGGTCAAAAGAATATATTTTCATGCTTAAATCTGCTCATTGTGTTAAACCTACAGGCAAAATTAAAGAGTTTAAAATTGATGATATTGTACTAATTAATGATGAAAAATTTCCTAGACAATTTTGGAAACTAGGTAAAGTTGTTGATGTATTTCCTGGTAGGGATTGTAAAATACGTTCTTGTAAGATAAAAACACAAAATTCAATTATTAAAAAACCTGTACAATTGTTTCATAACCTTGAACTTAATGAATAATTTCTTAGTTAAGTGGTTGTTTTGAATTTGTATCTGGTGAATTTTTGTATGTGAATTACTTGTAATGTGTATCTCGTATTTTTCTGTGTATTTTGAAATAGTAGCAGATTATGAATGAACCCCCTGGTCATTCGGGGGGCAGTATGTTGTAACTCCTGTTTAGCGGCGCTGCAGTCGCTTGTTTTAAGTGTAAACAGCATTTCTGTTTTGTAAATAAAAACGTTTGTCCCTCCATCCGACTGGTCGGGTGATTTTTGCGTCGCCTCATCCTTCTGACAGGTAAGAACAATTTATTCATTTTTAATGCACGAATCCGAATTGAATTTTTGAATTACGAATTTGAATATTATTTAGAATTTTTAATTTGATCACAGTATAAGGCGTAATAAAGTTTACTTCAAAGTGAGCTTGAAAACAGAGCAATTGGTCTTTAAAAAACAAATCAAGTGAAAATCAAATGCTTTTTTTTTATGGATAAATATACTGGATTAGTTTTTATGAATATACATATTTTGTTATACATCTTACTAATTTAATTTTTTTAAGTAGAACATTTTTCTGTAAAGGAATATCCGCATATCACAATTCTAGGAAATTACATGAGACATTCAAAGCATCCTTGGAATAAAATCTCAGATTGAACTATTCTCCAACTGATCATTTTTTTACTTTAACCTAAAAGTAAAAAGAAAAAAGAAAACATTAGCCTAAATGCATTTGTCGCAAACATGATTGGATCTTAATTGAATTAATAACTTCCTAATAGCAAATTGTTTAAAATAAGTAAAGTTCTTGGAATTTATTTTTATATCAGTATTACAAAAGTTGTAAAGGGTTCCATTCACACCTTTTCACAAATAAGTGTGACCAATTTTAAAAGCATATAACTGCTTATAACGAATTTCTATCGTTTTACTACAGGTTTTATTTTAAAAATGAAACATTTAAATTACTAATCTAAATATTTTTATTAGTGGGAGTAAATTATTGTACTGAAATTGGATCGTCAAACCCGGAAAGAAATTTTACAGATTTTGAAGGACGTTTGCTGAAATTCTTTAAAAACCAAAAAACACTTTTTTCTATTGTATTACTATCTAAACTTCAAAAAGAAATGAAATTTGGATCGTAATCAAACGCTCCAGGGAAAAAATGAGAACGAAAGGAAATCCTTAACGAAAAAGAAAAAAAAAGGAGTTGAAAAGAATTATCGCCGTAGAAATTTCTTTACCTCAAAATCCTTTGAAAACGAAACTACAGATATAGAAATTGACAATTTATTGTCAAATAAAGAAAATTGGCCATAAAAGTTTAAATTTTCACGTCTATAATTAACGTCTGTTAAGATCGTAGAAAAACGAGGAAAATATTCTTGGCATCTATATTTAATGTTATGTAAAGGTAGATGCAAAACATAGATAACTTCGGATGAAACAGTGTTTCATCTGTCATTCAGAACTGATGAAATGAAGATATACTATATTTCTCGCAAAAAGCGTCACAAACAAAAAATGCAAGGAAAACATTTTACAAATTGCAAGTTGGCCACCAAGTGTTATGGTGTAGATGGGAATGTACCTTCAAGGCTTAACAAAACCATTTTTTGTAAAACCATGAATGCTAAATACTATCATAATAAAGTTTTGAAACACTTGATAAATAAAAGTAAACGTCTTTACCCTCAAGGAGACTTTGTTTTTTTACCAACATTGTGCACCAAATACTTCAAAATCAACTATAAAATGAATGAAATATAAAAAAAAAAAAAATTTTCTTCCTCCTGATAAATGACTATCACTAACCCTTATCTGCATTCCTTGCGATTATTTTTTATGGGGATATTTTTTAAAAAAACAATTAAATAGACATAAAGCAAGGGCATTTCAAGGGGTTCAAAATGCAATTTAAAAGGAAGTCGGAAAAATACCACTAGAATGGTCAAAAAAACTCTTTTAGCCAAAAGTCTTACGTAAAGTGTACTGTGTAAGAGGAAATCACATTGAAAATTTCATGTAAATAACTCTATTCAATAAAATGTTATGATTCTCTCAAATTGGTCACATTATTTATGAATCAACCGGTATTGTTTGAGTTTGAAACCACTCATGACATGCCTGCCACGAGGCGGAGATTTGGCAAGAGCCTTTTAAAATCTTACCTCCAATGAATGGGATCATTCCTGGAAACATAACCAAGGGAAATTTTCCAATACCCCAGCTTCCACTTCGAGAGCCTGATACTGCAATGCCCCCGTTATGGTTGTTGCTCTCGGTGCACTTCATCTTTTCGTCCTGGTCAGTGGAGCATGCCACGGAAGAGGATGCTGATCGGCATGCCACCGCCATCATCACCAGGATCAGGATGGACACAAAGATGACTTTCATGACTGAAACCAAAAAGATTTTGATGAAAGCTAAAACGCTACAAAAGGTTTACAGAAAAACCCTTAAAACAGAACTATTGAACAATAAGTGCATTTTTTTAATCGGGTATGAAACAAAAAGTTTTTTTCGGAAGACAATGAAGATCGAGTCTAGCATTTTGTTCTGCAGCTTTAGAATGACGGTGTTCCTAGAATATCATTATCTAAATACTTACAAATTATAGTTAGTTTTAAACGCCAAGAATTGGTAAAATTCAATTCAAAAGAAAACTTAAATGTAAAATATTTTAAAACGATTTCCATTTCATTAAAGGAGTCACGAAATTTAAATAAATAATTTATTTTCAGCTGTGCGTGTGAGCGGGTCGATTACTGATACTTCGCAGTCATTCCTTATTTTAAAATCATGTATTGCTTAGGATTGTTAATAGGATTTAAAAATAGAAGCCAAATGAAAGACTTGCGACCTACTACTTATTTTTATGTTTTTCTTCTTTAAATTACAACTGTAGAAAATGCTTCTTAATATCTTAAAGAAAGCACATGTCCAAAGTATGTTTCAAAATCCGACAAATGGAAAATTAGCTTTCTCGGAAATGATCTGCAGCTAACGACGAAAGTAAGAGAAATGAAATCTAGAAGGCTATGTGTTTTACTAGTGTTGCAACCTATAAAAGAAGCATTTTCACTTCAATGTTCACCTGTGTGAATGTAGGAGGAGACCATTTTGGGAGCTTTTTGACTCTAGTTGTATATATATATATATATACACTCAGGAGCATTGAAAATAGCGACCCAAGGAGAAAGCATCGGATTGAAATGAAATTTTATACATATAATGACACAGATGAGAGATTCACTTGATCTAAAAAACAAGACAATTAAACGCATACAGGGTGTACAATGACACAAATACTGGACAACTTCAATAGCGCGTTAGACCACATCCAGCTGCAATACATACCGCCACACGGTCCGACATTGTGTTGATTAGACACCTTATGTTGTCCTGAGGCAGATGGACCCACAAATCTTGAACAGCAAACTCTAAATCATATACAGAGTGACACGATGGTATCTGCCGTTTAAGACGATCCAACACGTGCTCAACAGGGGACAAATCGGGAGAGCGGGCCAGCCATGGAAGTGTCTGAAGATGACGTAGGAAGTCTTGAGAAAGTCTTGCTGTATGCGGACGAGCATTATATTACTGGAAAATTGCCCCTGGGAGACCCTTTAGGAAAGGTCCTACATGGGGTCGAAGAATATCGTCAACGTAACGTTGGCCCGTTAAGGTTCCACGCATCCCAATTAAAGTGGACCGGCTATCATAGGCTATGGCCCCCCAGACCATTACACCAGCTGTGCGGGCAGTGTGACGTAGAACAGTGTGGGAGGAATTGTACCGCTTACCAGGGCGCCTCCACACCCGTACACGGTTCATCTGTCCCCAAAACAAACCGGGATTCATCACTAAACACAACCGTTTGCCAATCTGTGACATTCCACATTGATCTGGCTTGGCACCACTGTAGACGCAGTTGCTGATGTTCTCGTGTTAAAGGGAGTGCACGGAAAGGGCTCTTGGATTTAAGATTTGCTTCTGCAAGGTGTCTGAAAATGGTTTGTGGAACAATTACTACGCGTACGTCTGCTCGTATTGTTGAACGAGTCACTGTGGGGTCCACAAGTGCTTGCCAAACGATCCTTTGATCTTCTCTCCTCGTGGTCTTCCTGGTCGCTCCAGACCCGGTTTTTCGCGCGTGGGTACCTTCTCGTGTCCACTGCTCCCAACCATTTGTAACGGCACACTCCGAACGATCCACATGGCCAGCAACACGGCACGTCGACCAGCCGGCAGTTTTCATCCCTATGATCAGGCCTCTTTCAAACTCGCTTAACTGTGAGAAATGTCTTCTAGCACGTTTACCTGGCATGTTTCGCTTACCAAAGTCTTCCTACAATCGGCGGGTAATCGTCACGTTTATGAATCTTTTCGGATGATTTTTCGGATGATTTTGGGAAACAGGAATCTAGGATGCGTCAGCATCCTTCTATCCTCTATCTGGGACTCTTGATTTTCTTGGTATTGGAAACTTGGGCTTGAAGAGAGGGGCGTGACTTCAGAAGATGAGGATCAATGACAGTGCAGGAGGCGTTGGCTATGGAGTGATCGTTGATTGGAGGATGGCAGTGAGCTTTTAAGATTGAAATCATGTACTTTGAAATAGAAAGTGACTTTAAAATTTGAAAAAAGAGGAATTCGATTAATTTGAGAGAATTTTAAAAAAGTTAAGGGGAGAAAAATAAGAGTTACAATTAAGAAAAATAGGGAAATTTAAATATTGTTCATTAAAGCTTCTGCCAGAAGGCAGGTTTTTTCTTCGTCTGAATTTGCTGTTTTAAATTTAGAGAGAAGGTCGAGAGTTTTGGGGTTTTTCTTTACGAGGTTAGAGATTGTATTAAAAAGTTCCAAAACTTGGGAAAAATCTGAACTGTTATTATCTTGGGTAAGGAATCCACTGGAAGAGTCTTCCTTTTTATTTGCAGTTAGGTTTTCGGTTTCGGAAGGGATCTGACTGGGGATTTCTCCGCTAACAACGTTAGGGAAGGAAATTCCCTCTTTTGTCCATTTGCTTGAAAATTTTTTTCTTTTAATCGGGTCGGAAAAGGCAGAACATTTTTTGGGTTGGGGGAATTTGGGACATTTAGTATAACATGCCGAGTGACCGAAGTCCTGGCAGTTGATACAAAATGGGTTTTCTTGTCGTTCTTTGATGTGACAATTTCGAGTGGCGTGGTCTTTACCGCATTTAAGGCATCTTGGTTTCATAAAACAGTTCGCGGCTGTGTGGTAGAAGTTATTGCAGTTGAAGCATTGGGTTATTCCTCTAACGAGGTAACCTTCTACTTTCACCTGCAAATAACCCAACTTTTTAGTGTCAAAAATCGTACTATTGAAATCATTTCTTGGTTGAGTAATTAGAAAATAAGGGAGGGGTTTTTTAGTTCGCTTGGAAATTAGTTGTGTGCAGCTATCAATATTGAATCCGATTAATTTTAAGTCATTTGTGATATCATCAATTTTAGAAGAAATAGGGAGGCCTTTAATAACGGCTTTAATAGGTTTTTATTTTGGCGTTTAAGAATGTAAAATTCGAAATCCTTATCCATCTCTAAGAAGTGCTTAAGTTTTCTGTATTCTTCGTGATCGGTGGAGAACATTTTTACTACGTCATTAACAATTCTAATACGTAAATTAGGGAATTTTTCTGAGATGCACTTAATTTGCTCTCTGAAATTCTTTTTGATTTTAAGCATTATAGGGTGGGGGGGAGGAATCTTAGGTGTAACTACTTCAGTAGTTACTTTTTCAATCGGAGGAGGATGCTCAACATCCTGTTCAAGATCGGAGAAACTATTGTTAGTTTCTATGGGGTCCTGGGTAGAGGTAGGAGAGATCGGTCTGGCCGTCTTTTTGTTTATGAATCTTCGAATTTGCGCTGGCTTATATAGCACCCTCTTCCTGATTGTAGCACCACCTCGGCATGTATGAGCATGCGTATTGGCACAAAACTTAGATCATTTGCATATCACATTACGCTGTACTTATTTGCAAAGTTTCGCGGTTGTACTTAGCTTCCTTCTTGGGTCGCTATTTTCAATGTTCCTGAGTGTATATATATATATATATATATATCGTGTATTAACAAACGTTTGGCGGCAATTCAGAAGCAATGAGACAAAGGCATTTATGGAAGCACATATCTAAAAAGCAACTTACCTCGAAAACAGAGGAATTGCTTGTAACAGTCAGAATGAATCACGAGTGTAAATAAAGATACTTGATTGAGGAGTGCGTATATATATTTTCTTCACAATCCAAACAATACCCTAGTGAATTGAGAGACGTAAGTTTTAATTGATTATACTCCTCACTAAATAAATAGATCACTTCCTCGTATTGACATAATACAATTGGAATGTCCTCAATCACTTCGTTTTGCATTTTTAAATTCGTTATGAAGTGAGAGAGTTCATCGTTTAATAATCGAAACAATTATATGTGTGTATACATAAATCAATCATATACTCTATTCACTTATTGTTTTTATTTCAATCACGTCTTTTTTATAGGCTAAGTAACACTCATTTCACATCTAAAAATAATTAAACATGCGAGTTCTATTTCACGTGTATTATGGAGTTATTTTTAGAGTGAGTGTCATATTAAGAATACTTGGTTCCCCCAAAATGACTGATAAATATAGTTTATCAAAAGTTTTATTTAATCTTATTCTTTGTATTATTATCTTTTGATTCATATATCAATTTTCAAGATCGAAATGTTAGAAGTTGGATAAAAACTTCATTTGAAAAATGAAAATTAACAAATTAAACAATTCAAACACGCTTTCTTTAAAAAAAAGCTAAAAAAAAAGCGTTTTGATGAAAAAGTCTATTTTAAAAAGAGAAATAATAACTATAAAAAAGAAATTTTTATTTATAACGCAGGATATTACCAAGGTATTACAATAGTATAATGTTTTCTTCTTTGGGAAATGTGTGCATGCAAAACTTTTGAATTAAACCATTTTATATTAAATATTTCACAATTTCAGTTCTTATTTCTCATATAATTTTAATACTAGTATAAAACTTCAATTTTATGTGAAGAAAAAAATTGAAATTCTGTCATGACAGAAACAATTTTTTTAGCATTTTTCTTGGATTTTCTTGTGCAATTAATACTCTCTAAAATTACAACATTTATAAAAATGTATTGGTTAAAAAACATACGTAAATGCTATTATTTTAGAGAAAAACATATAACTCATCTCCTAAAGAGATATTTTAAGTTTATTAAAGCTTATTATATTTATTTTTTCAAGGTTACAGACTTTAGATTTTCCTCAATTTGTGTTTTTGACACATTTGTTCATTCATAATGCTACTGCTTCGACAATTATTTATCATTCACTTCTACTTTTTCTCTGTGTGTTAGGCATAAAGTATGTAACAAAATTAGAGATTCCTTTTGCTTTGAAACGAATCCTTTTTTTTAAGAAATTAAAATGTAGGAGATATCGGCATTTTTTCTTTGAGTTTTAGCATGCATATCAACATTTCATTTTTTCTCTAAACCTAACTCCGGTCGCTGGACATCATTGGGCACTGGAACGCGAAGCGTTCCTCCGTCCCCTACTTAATGTATTGGGCGCTTGACGTTGATTGCCTGTGTTGGTGATCGTGCATCCTGATTGGTGGACACGGAAGGAGAAGAGTGGGAGGGAGAGAACTGATGGTTTCAGCGGTCTCAAAAAAGTCAAAATTCGTGCTAGCAAACGAGGAGCTCGTCTGCTATTGGTCGTCAGGGATCTGTGAGCAAGAACTCTATTCGCTGTCCTGGTGTCTCTAAACCTAGCTAAGTTATTGCATAATCGATCCCTAAAGTTGTTTAGAACATCCTTAAGAATATTACAAAAAATGTCAGGTCAAAAAATTTATAATTACAGAAGGGGGAGTAGGATTTTAAAATTTACCAAATTTTCTTCAAACAATTTAAATTTTTAAAATTGTGTGAATAATTTCTGAAAAACTTCATTTCGTATCATTTTCTTAAATAGAAACATAATATAAAATGCTAAAACATAATTTTTAAATACATAAATAAAGAAAATTGCTCATCGTAATGTTACACTATAAAGCAACATAAAAGCTACTGCCAATGTGGGCATAGCAAATTTAAACTTTCTTCTAAGGACGAAAACGAACCTGAGATGGCACCTCCTATTTTTCTCACCACGTCAACGGGATGATTTTGAGCTCACAGATTTAACGTGCAGCAACCCTTTTTACCCGGAGGGTCGTTCAAAAAAATATGATGTAGCCAAGTAATCATTAAGAATGACTCTAGAATGGATTCTTCTAGAAATTTCCTAGAGTACTAGATAAACGACTTTTGAAATATTCTTGAGTCAATTCAGGAGATAGTTTATTCGAATACTTTGAGAAGTGGAACTGTTTAGAAAGCAGTTTATGCGTTGTAAAGCTAGAACATAAGTTGGAACGTTGTAAAGCTAGATTATGACGAGTACGCTTTGTACCATTGTAAATAGTCTTTTATATTTCTTTAAAGTGACTTGGTACCCCTAAAATCCCAAACCTATCGTTTTTTTTATTTTCATTTAATCTTATTCTTTGCATTATTATCTTTCGATTGATATATCACTTGTGCATTTCGGAAAGTTAGAAGCTGAATAAAACTTCATTTGAAAACAAATTAGGCGATTCAGCCACGCCGCCTTTTTAGAAAAAAAAAGCTAAAAGAAGCGTTTTGATAAAAAAAAAATCTAATTTATAAAGAGAAATAATAATATTAAAAAAAGAATGTGCAATATATAAAGCAGAATATTTCCGAGGCAATGCATACAATCATTTTTTTTTCTTTGTGAAATGTGTGCATGTAAAATTTTAAAATTAAGGCATTTTATATTAAACATTTTATAATTTCAGTTCTTATTCCTGATATATTTTTCATTCAAATGTAATACTTTAATATTATAAGAAAAAAAAACGGATAAAATTTCTGTCGTGACAGAAAAAAAAATTTTTTTAACGTTTTTCTTGAATTTTCTTGTGCAATTAGTACTCTCTAAAAGTTGATCATTTATAAAAATGTGTTTGTTGAAAAAATATGAAAATTCAATTATTTTAAAGAAAAACGTGTAACTAATATCTTAAAGTGGTATTTTAAGTTTAATTAAGCTTATAATAATTATTTTTTCAGAATTATAAACTTTAAACTGGTTTTTCTCAGTTTGTGTTTTTCGAAACCTTAGTACATTCAAAATGGTACTCCTTCGACAATTATTTACCAATCACTTCCATTTTTTTCCTGCGTGTTAAAAATAACGCATGTAATAAAATTAAGGATCCGTTTTGCTATAAACTGAATACTTTTTTTTTAAAAAAAAAATAAAATGTAAGACATGTTGGCTTTTTCGTTGATTTTTATCCTGTATATCAACATTTTATTTTTTTTCTCGAAAACGAATAAAGTTATTCTAAAATCGATCCCTAAAGTTTTGAGAACATCTATAATAATATTATAAAAAAATTTCAGGTCAAAAAATTAATTTTTACAAAAGGAGTAAAATTTAAAAATTTTCCCAATTTTCTTCAAAAAATTTAAATTTTTAAAATTGTATAAATAATATATGAAAATTTTCATCTGGTATCATTTTCTTGAATAGAAAAATTGTATAAAATGCTGAAATATAATTTTTAAATACGTAAATAAAGAAGTTTGGTCAAAGGGTGCCAAGTCCCCTTAAGTATATGGGCACATATTTGTCTTCGTATTTTCATTTGTTTGCGATGGTCTATTAATAAATCTGTTATTATTCAAATGAAGGGAGTCATCGGCTACTTTTGCCCCACAAAAACCTATGTTGGTCCAGGGACTATGGCTGTGAAGTTGTGACCCGGGCAAGTACAACCAACTTTGGAAAGTACGACGTCGTTCAGTACAGCGCCCTCAGAATTATAATCGGTGGAGTCAAATCAGCTCTAATTACGGCAATGCAACTCCTGCCCGGCATTGAACCTCTTGACAGTCGTAGAGACAAGGTCACTCTCAAATTTTGGCAGAGAGTCAGAAGCGTAAATTACGGGTACTGGAACGAGAATAGATATACAACACAGAAGACTCAGACTTCTCCTCTTTCACATGCGGAACGTGTTATGAAGAAACGCAAACTTCCGCTACTAATAACTCGCCGTGCTCCTATACAGTTCTACTCCATAGTCGCTATTGCCCTTCCATTTAAACGGCTCGACCTAACTAACAAGATATCAAATAAGGCTGATGCCATTCCTGAAGAATGAAAATCCTGCGCTCTCTGGAAACTGTTGAAGAAAGATATCCAGCAAATGAGTGGCCTCATATCTGCCAGAAACAAAGGGAGCCGGCACGGGATGGTTCTGTAGGCTATTTGAGGGCTCAACGCCACCAACAACGATGATGAGGTCTTGACAGTCTGTGAAGCTAAAACGCATTTTTTACTATCTGCTGTCCTAGCTCCTGTAAAAATTGTCTTCTTCATACAGACTCCCAAGCTGCAATTTTAGCTTAAAGCATTTGATACAACAACTGACTGCCTTAACAGAATTCAATGCTGAACTAAAATTGCAGAGCTCATCTTATATGGCTGGACTACGACCTTACAGTGGGTCCCCAGTCATGTTGGAATCCCCGACAAAGAACGGACCCACAAAAAAACCAAGTAGGGAGTGGATCGCCTTAACTGGAAGTTCCTTTGATACTCAGAAGAGCAAAGACCATCATCTCCACACACATTGACAAATATACTGCCACGAACCAAAAAACGATGAGTTTTGGAAAGCCATGGGAAACTCTGGCCTCTGTGGGCGAAATCCCGAGACACCTGGGGAGAACCGAGGCTGTTATCCCCTTTCGCCTATCCACCGGACATGACTTTTTGGGAGCATAGCTCCACTGGCTAGGCGTGGCTGCTAACGAGACCTGTCCACTCTGCGGTGATGTCAGAATGGATGGCGAATACCTTCTCCAATGAAATGAACTTGTTGAATACCGGGCTGATGACATCGTCAGTCGGTACTGGGAGGCTCGGCATCAAATGGTCAAGAAGCCAGGCACGGGTATTGGATAAATAAATAAAATACTCCCCCCACCACGCAAACTTGCAACAACCGAATTGAAGCTCAAATCAATTGAATTGGTGAGATTACTATACAGCTCTCAAATTGTTATGTGAACTTTAAATTGGATTATGCAAATTACATTTTTTCAAAAATGACAGTCTTTTCTAAAAATTTGAGGGTTGGCAGAAAAGGAAAATCTTCCTTTAAAGACTTAAAGATCTTTCATGATTCTATTGTTATTATTATAAGGTTTGGTTCATTTGGAAGGTGATAACTTGAAGAGTCGTAGTAATACAAACAATTCAGGAACTGAACTAGCTAACTGAACCTATAACTAAATTAGTTCTCTTATTCTGCTGGGTAACTATTTATCTTAAAACGCATTTGTATTATTTTGGGTTACAAAACAGTTTGAAAAAAGGCTTTCTCTCTTTCTCTCTCTCTCTCTCTCTCTCTCTCTCTCCTAATGTCTTTTCTGTTTCAATATTATTTTAAAATTAGGTTCATACAAAACCTAGCCATCGAAATATATTTAAATTTTTTTTTTACTTTCAATACAGCTTTATTTTCCTAAGATGAGCATTTGACTATATTGCTCAAGTATGCATAAAAGAATGTTTGTATATACATGTGTATGCCTGTGCGTGCGTGAGCGTAATTGCGTGCTCGAAAGGGAGTATCCTAATCTATTAATTTGAAAAAAAATCGTTTAGTTGTTTTTTCTTGAATATTTTTAAAGCTTAAACATTTAAAAATATGTACTTAAGAGGATTTTTTAAAAATTTAATTATTTTCGGAGATGTAGGTATTTTAGTGACGTGGCATATAAACCGGCTTGGTCAAAATGAATCCAGCAATAGACGATAGGGATCATCCGTATGCATGCTTTCATGTTCCCTCGAAAACCATTCGCTTTATATATGTTTTAAAATACAGTAACTGAAGGTTTGAATTCATTAACATGGACTTGTGCACCTAAACATATACATGCCGCAACACACACAATTGAAATTGCATTTTTTATAGCAGTTTGCCCTATTAATAAAGGCTTCATTCCCGCTTTAAAAATGTTGACCCTTATGGAAATCAATATCTGTCCAGAAACTCATGCATTCGCTGTTAATCGTGACAATATCCGCATTAAGCGTTTAGAAATCCGAGCTTCTGACGTTTAAAAGGAAACCAGAACTTTTCGTTTAAAAGAAAGATCTTCGGAAAACGCATTTTTTTTCAATCTAGTGGAAAGCTCATATATACTATGATGGGCACAGTAGACCCTGGCCCTCATGGCCTGTTGAGACACTGAGCTTGAGTTTGAGAGGAAGGCCCAATGTATGCAGCAGGAATCGTATAGAATGGAAAAATGTATAAAGTACCATTGAATCAGTAGCGCACACAGCAATTTTTCAAGGGGAGGGGGGTTCGGGGTCGAAAGTTCACCATTCTTGTATTATGCTCCTTCTGATTTTGTCAATTTTCGGGAACAAAACACAGTAAAAAGCTAATTATTCAATAAAAAATTAACATTAATTAATAAAATTAATCATTAATAACAAATTTTCAATTACATATTACGTACTATATACTTAGATTTATAATCAATCAGAAAAAAAATCAAGGGCTTTGGGGGGGTCCGGACCCGCAGAACCTCCACCCCTTTGTGTGCACCACTGCATTGTCTGCGCGTAACTTTTCCCGAAATTTAAAAAGCGTTGAAAATTTCGAGAAATAGTGAATCCTGATATATGGCCGGTATATCAAAACACATAATTTCATTTCAAAATGAAAAAAATTAAATGACATGCAATAAGATTACTGCTGAATAAAATAATTAACAAAACAATTGAATTCAATGGAGAAAAAAGAATACAACTTGACTTTACTTTTGTTTCTTATAACAATCAATCTCTCTAGTATTAGTTCTCTCATTAGTCATTTTTCTAAAAACTTAATTTATATATCTTTCACTTTAAAACAATTTCTATCAGAAATGTTAACTCATTCGACATCTTAAGATAAAATTATGAGAAGTATATTAAAATTTCTCAAAATTTTGTATGACAAAACCTATACACTTTGTTTTCTCAATTAAAATATAAAGAATATCTCATTTATAACACAACTATATTATAAAAATTAAATACCATATCATATCATATATTATTCTTTTTCGCAGAAAAGTCTTGTTAAGCAGAACTCAGTTATTTCTGTATTACTTAAGATGTTTCTTTTAGTTATTATCTTCTCCTCATTATTATGGGTATTTTGTTGAATGTAATTTAACTGAAAATTTTCAGATGGATGAAAATGTCTTAAACGAACTGAATGAACCAATTCAGTGTCAGTTTTATTAAGGGCATTGGGTCTATCAATTTCAAATAATACATCAGAACATTTTCTTAAAACGGTATAAGGGCCTGAATAAGGGGGACTTAATTTCCTTGTATTGGGGTATTGAAATTCCTCATACATTACTAATTCACCAACCTTGAAATCAGCTTCCTGAAATTTTATCATATCTAGTTTTATTTATTTTATAATATTGTTCGGTTTTTTCTTTGGCTAATTTTCTTGCTTCTTCTATTGGAGGATATATCTCATTATCTCTTAATCAAATTTCAAAAGGTGAATTACCATACATTAAGTAGGTTGGAGAGAAACCTGTTATTGTAAGTGGAGTTAGATTATACTGATGAGTTACACTTTTTCCAGAATTTTTGGCCATGGGACTTTACTTGAGCAGTTACTAATTTCCCATTTTAAGCGGGTAATGATGGTTTGATTTACACGTTCAACCTTTCCATTGGCTTGTGGTCTGTGAAAAGTAGTTAATAACTGAGTGGCATTATTATGTCTTAAGAAATGCTTAAATTTTGAAGAGGTGAACTCAGTATTTCTATTACTTAAAATTTTTTTTCCGGTATGATTCTGAAAGATTTGTCTTAAACAATTTAAATAAGTATCTGTTGCATTTTTTTATGGGGAAAGTTCAAATGTACCTAGTTGCATGATGAATAATAATGTGCAAATACTTTTTAACAGATTTGTAATAATTTTAACCACCTAATTTAAATAACCTATCGACAAAAGTTCAAACGGTTTTTCACAAAGGGGAAGTGATTTCATCAGTCCGTATTTTTCCTGATGTGGCTTATTATTTATTTGACAAGTTTCACAGTGTTTCACAAAATTTCGTATATCAGTAGTAATTTTTATCCAATAATATTTTGGTGATATTAATTTTAACATGGTAGCTACAACAGGACGGCCAAATCTTTCATGAGTTGTTTTCATTAATTTCACTCTTAGAGCTTTGGGTACAATTATTTCAGCTAAACCTTGTCTTTTTACTACAAAAACACCATCTCACTTAAAACACTTAGGAGTTGATATATTTTCTATATTTTGAAAGTTACTTATTTCATTGATATCTAATAACGGTTCTGGGGGTGTATTAGTTATACATACACTGGTGTGCAAAAATTAAGGACGAAGTCGAAAAATTAGCATATCAGCTGAACGAAGAGGCAGAGCGGACAGAAAGACCAATCAGGAGATTAAGTAAGGTGATGTACGGTAGCACATGCGTAGATATGCAGGTAGACGTAATGGGGGAGTGTCTGAGTAGTATAAAGCATGTTGTCGGTGTAAGATCAGTATTTCTGGCAAAGAGATTGTACGCCGTATAGCAGTTAAAATCACACCGAGTTGCTGCCTCAGCGAGAAATGGCAAATAATCAATCTGTTAGATGACATCTGGATGCTTTTACCCGAGGTTGAATCATTGGGAAGTTGGAGGAAGGCCGCAGTGTGACAAGTGTAGCTGCAGAGTTCGGAATTGCTCACAACATCGTTTCACGACTTTGGAGACAATTTCAAACTACAAGAATAGCTATCCGGAGGTTCAGTAGTGGTCGTCCACGAGGAACCACACCCGCAGATGACCGGTACATTGCCTTACAGGCCAGAAGAAACAGGCGGCAGACAGCGGGAGAAAACGCTAGACACACGACACAGGCGACTGGACGACCGATATCGCGTTTTACCGTGGCCAGAAGACTGCACGGTGGTGGTCTGTTTGCACGACGTTTTGTACGGTGTGTACCTTTAACGCCTGCCCATCGGAGAAGGCGTTCTCTGTGGTGCCGGGAACACCGGAATTGGAGAGACAGTGAATGGGGACGAGTACTCTTTACAGATGAGAGCAGATTCAATTTGAATAGCGATTCTCATCGCATACTCATCTGGAGAGAGCGGGGAAGCCGCAATCATCCCTCGAACATCATTGAAAGGGACAGGTAGGGAGGTCGCGGTGTTCTCGTTTGAAGAGGGATCATGTTTGGTAGTCCTACAGACCTTCACATCTTCGACGCAGGTTCAGTCAACGGGACCCGTTATTGTAACGAGATTCCTCTTCCATATGTGCGTCTTTTTAGAGGCGCTATGGGTCTGCAGTTCCTTTTCATGGACGACAATGCACCATGTCATCGCACAGTGGCTGCCAAACAGCTCTTAGAGAGTGAGGATATTGAACGTATGGATTGGCCGGCACGATCTCCGGATCTCAATCCCATCGAGCATGTATGGGATTTTCTAGGCAGACGCTTGGAAGCTCGTTCCTTACCACCAGTAACGATTCGGGAGCTTCAATTGGCGCTGCAAGACGAATGGGCAGCAATGCCTCAACAACTCATTGACACCCTCATTCTCAGCATGGGCAGACGCTGTGAAACCTGCCTATCAGTCAGGAGAGATCATATCCCCTACTAAAGACCGGATGTTTCTTGTTGGACACCCATCACAGGGATGTTTTGGCCTTCAGCTGCATTGCGCTCCATGCTACTTTTTCAATCAAGCTTCTTTTTATCCCTCTGATTTCTCCTTTAGTAAGTGTTGCTTACATATTACACATGTCCTTACGTATTGGGGATTCTACGGTATTAAATGTGTTGATTTGGAAAGCTTTTGTACAAAGTTATGTTGAAAAAACCGTCTCGTCCTTAATTTTTGCACACCAGTGTATATATAAAATGTTTCGATAATTTTATTCTTAAAAAATTAATTTTTTTTGCCTGATTCATTAAATTAAAAAATAAATAAAAATGTCTAATGCTGGTTTGGGAAAAGAAAGTATTGAAGATTTAAACTGAAAGAAAAATCTAAATCGCTTTATGTATTCCGGAGATGAATTTCATAATGTTTTATCACAATTTACTGTATAAAGCATAATAAAGTTTACTTCAAACTGAGCTTGAATACAGAGTAATGTGTCTTTAAAAACAAATCAAGAGCCAATTCCATAATTTTATTTTTTATTATAGATAAATATACAGAATTAGTTTTTATGAAGATACATATTTTGTTATACATCTTATGAATTAAATTTTAGAATAAATGTTTAATTTTTAATAGAACCTTTTTCTGTAAAGATGCATCCGCATCACAATTCTAGAAAATTACATGAGACATTCAAAGCATCCTTGGAATCAAATCTCAGGTTGAAGTATTCTCCAATCGATCATTCTTTTTACTTTAACCTAAAAAAATAGAAAACATTAGCATAAATGCATTGTCACAAACAGGTTTCGATCTTAATCCACTGATAACTTCCTAATTACGAACGAACGCTTGCCATCTTTGGGAAATGAAACTCGAAAAGGTCCTCCATCCCATATCGAAAAGAATTTCGACCTTGAAGTGGAGAGGCCTGGATTGAGAGGGGTTAGTGGTTTGGAAGGAGTAAAGGGGTGTGGCTACGGTACTACTTCTGAGGCATCCGATGTGATGGAAATTTTTTAGGTAGGCGAAGGAAAGACTCTCGTCTACTATTGGACGAAAAGAGTCAGTGAGTTAACACTCTATTAGCTGCCTTGAAGTAATGGAACAGAGATTGGGTGGAAACAATTTCTTCTCCGTGTGGCAAATAGAGAATATAATTTAGAATTAAGAAAGCAAACAATAATAAAAAAAATAAATTTCTAATAAGAAATGGTTTAAAATAAGTAAAGTTCTTAGAATTTATTTTCATATCAGTGTTACAAAAAATATAAAGGGTTCCATATTTGGCTTTTCACTAATCCTGTTGAGGACATGCTTGTTTAAATATTGTTTGGAGTTTGAAGCCGCTCATGACATACTTGCCACGAGGCGGTGTTTTTGCAAGAGCCTTTTCGAATCTTACCTCCAATGTGTGAGACGATTCTTGG
This sequence comes from Trichonephila clavipes, assembly GCA_019973935.1. Classification (NCBI taxonomy): domain Eukaryota; kingdom Metazoa; phylum Arthropoda; class Arachnida; order Araneae; family Nephilidae; genus Trichonephila; species Trichonephila clavipes. The sequence continues at coordinate 29,694 of BMAU01015849.1, forward strand.
AAATATAATCAAGGGAAATTTTCCACTTCGAGAGCCTGATACTGCAAAGCCCCCGTTAGGGTTGTGGCTCTCGATGCACTTCATCTTTCCGTCCGGGCTAGTGGAGCATGCCATGGAAGATGATGCCGATTGGCATGCTACCGTCATCATCGCCAGGATCAGGATGTACACAAAAATGACTTTCATGACTAAAACCAGTGATTTTGATGAAAGCTAAAACAATACAAAAAGTTCAAGTGACATAAAACAAAACCGTTGAACAATAGATACATTCTTTCGAAATTGATAAGTAACAAGAATACTTTTTTGGAAGACAATAAAGATAATCGAGTCCAGTGTTTTGATATGCAGAACTGGAATGAAAGCATTTCAATTCCATCATTATCTAAGTAGTTACAAATTATAATTAGCTTAAAATGACAAGAACTTGGTATAATTTAATTGAAAAGAAAGCTTTAATATAAAACATTTTAAACCGATTTCCATTCCGATAAAGGAGTGGTGACATTTGTAAAAATTATTTATTTTCAGCTGTGCGTAAGCGGGTCGATTACTGATACTTCACATTCACTCGTTATTTTTAAATCAATTATTGCTTAGGATTGTTAATAGTATTTAAAGATAGTAGACAAATGGCTTGCCACCTGCCACTTATTTTTTATTTATTCTTGTTTAATTTGAAACTGTAGAAAGTGCTCCTTAATATCTTAGATAATTTACATGTCAAAAGTATGTTTCAAAATCCGACAAATGAAAAATTCGCCTTCTCAGAAACAATCTGCAGCTAACACCGACAGTAACAGAAATTAAGTCCAGATGGCTGTGTGTTTTCCTTATTAGTGCTGCCAACCTTTAAAAGAAATATTTCCATTTCAATGTTCACCTGTGTGAATTTAGGTGACCATTTTGGGAGCCTTTTGACTCTATTAGTAGCAGTATATGTACACAGTACGGCAAATAAGTTTTAAGACTCGTTCCAGAGAGCGCAGGCAGCAACGGCGCTATGAGTGCAAATGCGCATGTGCAGCATAATGTCTATGTTCTGCTGGCACACTGGCAGCAAGTTGTGTGAAGTTAGTTAAATAGAAGACGAGCATTTATTACAGAAGTGAATTTTTTAGCGGTGATTTTGTAAGATGAAACAAGCAGCAGTATAATCAAATTGCACGTAAAACTTGATAAAAGGGCTTCGAAAACATGCCAACTCATGAAACATGTTTATGGTGACTATCCTTTAAGTAGCTCAAACGTTTTTGTGTGATATAAACACTTTTTGGATGGAGGAGATACGGTAGAAGATAAGCAGTGTAGTGAAAGACCAATTTCATCTAGAATACCTGAAATTATTAAGAAAGTATGAAATTTGGTGGCAAACGATCGCTGTGCGTTATTAAACATGATAGCAGACTCCTAAAAAGAAACAATTCGAGTTATCTGGTATGAAGATTCGTGTAAAACAAGAGTTTGTTCTAAGTTTGTTCCACACATTTTATCCCCTGAACAAAAAGCAATGAGAAGTTCTCGTTGCAGAGACATCATTTCAGCTGCTGAAAATGATCGAAACTTCTCTTGAAATTCTTTGTTACAGGTGATGAAACCTGTGAGAAAACTCACCGCAAGCCAAAAAAACAAGGAAAATCCATCCAAAATCAAAATATAAAAACAATGCTTATTACATCCTACAATGCTAGGGGTATCATGCACACAAAATTTGCTCCAACTGCACGGATAATTACAGGTCAGTAATACTTGGCTGTTTTAAAGCGTTTGATGGTCAGAATTCGTCCGCAATATCGGACTGAATACAATTGGTGTTTGTTACCCGACAATGCAATCAGTCACTCCTCCCTTGTTATTCGTCGATTTTTGGTAAAAAAAAATATCTATATGTTGAACCATCCCCCGTATTCACCTGATTTAGCAACCCCTGTGACTACTCCTTATTCCCTAAACTTAAAATGAAATTAAAAGGGTGTTGCTTTGAGGATATTTCGACCATACGAGTAGCTTCGACTCATGCTTTGCAGGTCATTCCACAAAGTGATTTACAACAGGCGTTCAAGTTCCTAAGAAATCACTGTAACAAGTGCATTGAAGTCGAAGGGTCCTATTTTGAATAACAACCAAAAACAGAATTTAATTTGTTTCTGTTGTTTTTTTTTTTACGAACACAGTCTTAAAACTTATTTGCCGCACTGTGTATATTGGAAATATCGCGTATTAAAAAAAAGGTTAGAAGCAGTTTCGAAACAATGAGACAAAGACACTTATGGAAACTCATATCTTAAAAGCAACTTACCTGGAAGACAGAGGAATTGTTTGTAACAGTCTGAATGAATCACGAGTGTAAAGAAAGATACTTGGTTGAGGAGTGCTTATAAATATTTTCTGCACAATCAAAAACAATATCCCAGCGAGATGACGGACGTAAATTTTAATTGATTATATCCTTCATCAATCAAATTGATCCCTTCCTCATTTGGACACAATACAATTTGAAAAAGGCCACAGGGCATTTCATTTTGCATTCTTAAATTCAATATGAAGGAAGAGAAAGTTTATGGTTTCGTAATCGAAAGAATAATTTGCGTTGAAAATCATTTATATATTATTTAAGTATATTTTTATTTCAATTACGTCATTTCTTTAGAATGCTACACTCATTTTACTTCTAAAAAATAATTAAACACGCGGGCTTATTCTTGGATTGTTTAGTTAAGATGTTATACGGAGCTATTTTTAGAGAGTGAGTGTTATATTTATATTACACTATAAGGCCACATAATGCATATTAGTAACGGAGCTAGGAAATTTAAACTTCGTTCAAGTGACGAGGACGAACCTGAACTGCCACCTCCCTCTTCCATTTTCCCCACCACGTCAACGAGAGGACTTTGAGCTCTTAGATTTAACGTGCAATAATCATTTTTACACGGTGGGGCTTCAGTGGAAACTGGACTTGAACCTGTGGCACTTCGGGCACGAATTCATGGCCATAATCACTAGGCTTCTCCGGACTCAAGAAGATATTTTGAATCTGAGAGTTCAATAATTTAACGTGCGTTGACCTCTCTCTAAGCTTGATTTTTAGCGGCCACATGAATCGACCCTATAAAACCAACAAGACTCGAGTTCGGTACCTATGTTGCTTCCATACAGCAATGTTGCAATCCTCTTTTGTTTGTGTATACGATATGTTATATGAAAAATAATATACATGTTTTCTTAAAAATAATGGAAAAACCTTATATTTATGAATAATCCTTTATTAGCTTGGTGTAGGACTGCTTTTGGCATGTAATACAGCTTGAATTCGCCTAGGAATCGATTCGTAGAATAGTGTTTAGAGCAATGTTTCTCAAACTGGGGAGCGTGCCCCCCTTAGGGGTCGTGATAACCCCAGATGGGGGGACCATGTCGAAAAGTCGAAAATAAAATATTTAAAAATATTATTTTTTTGAAATGAAGCAATTGAAAATACATAATGTCTGAATAAAATTATAGTACACATTTACTCTCACACTTATATAAATGTATCAGTACTGAGAGAACAATGTATTTGATAATTAGTTTAACAATACTAAGTTAAGAAAAATGTTTAATAACTATCAGTGACCCTATGGGCGTGTTATAGGAAAAGTTATAAAGAAAATGTAATATTTATCTTCATAATTTGTACATTTTATAATTAAAGTCATATTGTTGCCTTAGCATCAAAATACTTTATTATAGAATTCAATGCATAGTTATTGTATAGAGGTTGGGGGGCGGGAGGGAGCGCGATGAAAGTTATGATTGAAAATGGGGTCGCAAATGTTGAAAGTTTGAGAGGCATTGGTACAGCAGTGATACTCAAACTGAGGCCCACCGGTCTTTTCTAAGCCCGGTCATGGCCGCATTGCACTAAGAAATTCAACTATGGGAGAAAAATGTACAAACAACTTAAAGGAAAATTCTATCAATCCACACACACACAGCAATCAAATGTATCGATTTTGCTACCAGTTTGTCTTTTTTAACAGTAGAACGTAAGCAAGAGGTTTAGTCATAGATGACGGAAAATAGAAACTATCCCATAACTCAGTAAAAATTCATAAAAATAAATATTTGTATGCGTTTGATAGGAAAATTAATATAGTTTTAAAATAAAAGCCAAAAATGAGTTTTAATATTTTGATCAATTTTGTTTGTCATTGATGCTTAGGTCTTATAGTGTACTTTTTCCAATATCCTCACGTTGCGACCCGCGGGAAATACCCATCAAGTGAATGCGGCCCAGCGGCAAAAGAGGTTGAATACCCCTGGTTTAGAGGAATACTGTACCATTCTTCACAGTGATATTGGAAAGGCTCTGGGAGAGAAGCCGGTATATTATATCGTTTCCATGTTGAACGCTCTAAAATAGACCATAACGGTTAAATTATATTGATGTTTGATAAATAGTGCTTGTGTCAAGATAGATGTTTCACTTCATCCTCGTGCTCATCAAACCATGATTGGACTAGTCCCACTGCATGGATAAGTGTATTAACATCCTCGAAAAGTCCATCTCTTGCGGGAGACAACATTTGCATCATAGGATAAACCTGGTCAGCTAAAACTTCTTTATGTTTCTCTTTAGTGACCTTTCCTTTCGAAACAGATCCATTTCCATGCTTGACAGTTGGAAAGAGACAATCACGATTAATACACTTGTGCAAGTGATCTCCAAACATGCTACCATCCTGCTGCGAGGAAAAGTTTGAAAGACAATTCGTCACACCATATTACTTTCTTCCACTTATCAACCGACAAGGTTTTGTGAGTGTGACACCACTGAAGTCGACGTTTGGCATTAATATATGCGACAAGTGGCTTGATAAATACTGCTTTGCCATAAATGTTCTGCTTTTGTAGGTGCCTACTACTGTAATCATCGGTACTGAAGAATCCAGGTCCTGAATGAGCTCTGCGGTCAGTTTTACTTTAGTTTAGTGCTTCTCAAACTTTCAATGTTTGCGACCCAATTTTCAATCATAATTTTCATGCTCCCCCCTCCATACAGTAATAATGTTTATATTGAATTCAATAACAATGTACTTTAACACTAAAGCTACAATACGATTTTAATTATAAACTGTTCAAATTATCGAGATAAGTATTAAATTTTCTACATAATTTTGTATATGATAAGCCCATGGGGGTCACTAGTAATTATTAAATTTGTTCTTAATTTAGTATTGATGAATTAATGATCAAATGCATTGCGTAATACATTATAAATATATTTAATGTGCAGAACACTTTTAGTCATAAGTACAGATACATTTATAAGTATATTATATTTCTTATTATTTCAGAATGTATTTTGGCTTGATTCCTTTTTAGTAAATTAATACTTTTTTAAATCTTTTATTTTCGGTTTTTCGATATGCTCACGCCCCCTAGGGAGTTCGCCCCACAGTTTGAGAAACACTGAGTTAAGGGATTAATTATAAGCCGTAAAAATTATAAAAATAAGTGTTAACTTTTGTATATTATTTTATACATGACAATCCAATGAAGTCACTGGTCATTAATAAACTTGTTCTTAACATAGTATTGTTAAATTAATTATAAAATACATTATGTAACACTGTTACATTTATAAGTGTAATATATCAGTGTAAATGTGTATTTTATTCTTAATTATGTCTGAATATATTTTGTTTGCTTACTATCAGCAAATTAATAATTTTTTAAATAATCTTGTTTTTGACTTTTCAATATGCTCGCGCTCCCCAAGGGGGCGCGCCCCACAGTTTGAGAAACGCTGCTTTAGTTGTTTGTCTTCAGACGTTAAAGTCCGCTTCAATACCCATCGCTCTCTTTCACTGATTTTCTCTTCTCGTCCACTATTCTGTTTTTCGGAGTTTGTCTTGCCGCGCTGTTTATATACTGTCGTGACTTTAGACTCTGCGGCTCTAGAAACAACTAAAGGTCGAGATGTTTTGGTTACACTTGCTGCACCTAGACCAGCGATACTTAACTTGTGGCCTACCGAGCCTTTTTAAGTGGCCCGTTTATGGCCCATTGCTCTAAGAAATTCACTCATTTAAGAACATTGTATTAAAAATTTGGTGGGAAATTCTTTGACAAGAAATTAATTACATCAATTTTGCTTTTTGCTGTCAGTGTCGTACGGGTACGAATTAATATTCTTTTTCTATTTTGTTAACGGTTACGGTTAGTGATAACAGAAAAAAGTGGAGTAGTGACAAGTTTATGGGTGGAACTGATTTTTAACCATCTTTCATATCTTGCAAGTGAAAAATATTTGAAGAAAATATATCGTTTCAAGGCGATTGGAAGGTTGACTATTTTGTTGTGAAAATCAAACTTGGATCAGTAATTGTCTGATTGGTCACGAAAGTGCCGTGTTCAAAAAATACCAATGAACAGGAATCCTTCAATGATACTTTTCCTCGAACATCTCTTTCAAGAGGTGATACATAGGCTTTCTCTTTAGTTATCTTTATAATAACAACGAAGTGTTTTGTCGGTGGTAATACCACAGCGGTAACAAACAGATCCTATGAAGTGTGTTACATTATTGGTAATTGTATGAAACCGTTTACTGAGAAATGCAGAAATTGTGAAGGAGTGTTTATTAACTTCTCATTTAGTGTTATTGACAAAATAAAAAAATATTAAAAAAATATCAATTAAAAAAAGCAAAACAGGTTTTATAATATTTTGATCAATTTTCCTTGTTTTAAATGTCGAATGCTTTAAGCATTTCTCCCCCCACCACCACCCTTATCCTCATGTTGCGGCAAGCGCGAAATAACTAACATATGTATGTGGCCTGTGCGAAATAGCTGACAGGTGGCCCAGCAGAAAAAAAAAAAGTGGAGTACTCTTGAACTAGACAGGATCCTACTATTTGGCCTGCTTGAATATCAGAGAAATTCGACATTTTACTCTTTTGGAAAAAATCCAACAGATCTTCAATAAATCTGCTACATGATACTTGAATGTATGCATTTCTTTTTTTTTTTTAAAAAAAAATAGTAGCTATTATTATATTTCAATGTTTAAGAAGGGAACTCAAAAATATTACATTTATTCACACATGTTTCCATTATTTTGGTAAGCACCTGTATGTTGTGCATAAGTAAAGAAATATAAAAATATAAAAGGGACTATTTATTTTAAAGGAAAACGTTTCTTAAAAATTATGATGAGTAAAACCTTTTTAAACACTGTGCAAAAGTTATTGAATAATAAGGTGATACACATCTAATTAATTCCGATTAAGTGAATCATATTCCGTTATTCGAAAAAAAAATTTTCTTAGAATTTAATCCCTTAATTCCTTAACCCCCTATAATTAAATTAGTTTTGAATGTATAACATTAAAACTAATTTTAACTAGCAGGAAATATATTCATAAAGTTACTAAAAGTATTTTCTTACAATTCTACCAAAGATTTAAACGTAGACTCTTTTTTTCGACCACTGGTAAAAACTTGACATTGACACAAAAACAGATTTATTGTACTATAGAGAGTGACAACGGCCAGGTTAACTTAAGTATACATTTACTAAGGGCAATGATTTACAAAGGAGGACTAAAAGTTAAAGAATTTTCATCAACAATAATTCGCCGAATGTCACGAGGCGTCTATCTCGTCCACATCGTCATCTCAGATCCTTAAGGTGAACTGTTTGACCTCTTTTTACTTGTATGCATAGTTCGGATGAACAAATTTAATAGCGGGCTTAGGTAAGAAAGTCGTTTTCTCCGTTTGGATGGCCAAATTCCAACACGGAACATTTTTTTTTACATTCTCCAAAATGAATTCAAGATGGGCTTCCTGAGGCAAATTTAATGAAATTTCAAGGACGTATATATAAAAGAATAGTTTTTGCAGTGATAGTAAATAGCACATGAAATATCAGCTTAAAGATTTCGTATTCCCTGAATATATAGCATTATATAAAATTCATCGTATATATAACAAGCCCAAGGGGTCACTCGCAATTTTTAAACTTGTTCTCAATTTAGTATTGTGAATTTAATTATAAAATGCTTTGTGCAGTACAGATACATTTCTAAGTGTATTACATATATCAGTATAAATGGGTATTTTATTTTCTATTATGTCAAAAAATGTTTTTTGTTTGTTTACTTTTCTTAGAGGCACACCTCGCAGTTTGAGTCGTCATAGAGAAGGGGAAGTCACATTAATTTTTTTCCGAGTTTAAGTGTGATTAAATGATATAAAAATGATAAAATTCAAGAGAATAATTTACGCAATAGGATAAACTCTGTAGTGCGCGTGATTGCTATATTCACGTGTATTTCTGTTGAATTCAATCTGACACTAGATTTGCAATTGTTGTTATCCTCATACAGTTTCAAATTGAATAGCTGTGTAAAATGTCCCTGTATTCAGATTCTTCAAAATTTTCAAGTAATAAAACAATTATATTACACGAGCATTTTCAAATTATTTAATTTAAGTTTAGAAGAATTATACCTGTTTGAAAATTGTTTATATTTTCAGACCTCTAGAGAAATTTAACACCCCTGACACCTATAAGGCACTTATTAATATATAAAAAGAAATGAACTTACATAAAGATATAGTTTTTAAAATACAGTAAATTGTTTTAACTTTATTTCAATTATATGGTACCTGAATACATAATGTGCTAATCCCCCCTGGAGGCATTATCTCTCTGAGTATCAGCGTGAGCTATATATATATATAGAGAGAGAGGCGTAGGATTAACGAAAGAACTAGAAGGAAACATTATCTTAATATGACTAATATTAATATTCCTAAATCGTTTTACAAGAAGATCACGAATGAAAGAATGATGAAGTGTTGGAACCAAGAATATCTCATTTCTAATAAGGGGAGCATAACAAAGAAATTTTTTCCCACCATTAATAAGAGATTATCATGTCATCATTTTTACACTAACTACAAATTAACCCAATTTCTCACTGGTCATGGTAATTTCAAAAGCTACCTGAACAAATTTAATTTAGCTCCTTCATCTTTCCGTGACTGTAACATTGGTGGCGAGGAAAATGTAGAACATGTGATCTTTCTGTGTTCCAAGTATGTCAGAGAGAGAAAGATCATAAGACTGGCGTTCAAGAGACTCAACATTAATTGGCCACCGAATTTTCACCGACTTCTTTCCACCAGAAGTGCTTTAAAAAATTTCTGTAAATTTGTTGTAACTCTTTGTAATCCTTCTTAACTTCATTTTCTTAATTGTTTATTTCCCTTCAATGTGTGTTTAATACTTACTTCTGTAAGCCCCGTGTGATACTTTGTGGTGCACGGGGATTTTATAATTGTTTTCAATAAAAAAAAATATGACTTTATTAAGATATTCAACCTAAACCTTTAACAAATAAGATTATAATAATTTATGTGAGAAAATCTACGATGGTAAAACACAAAACTTACAATATATTTATAATAACGACTTAACCTGACTCGGACCACTATCAATAACTGAACCGCTTACACTCAATTCTACTACAATCACTGATCCTAATATTAAATAATCAATCCTACCTTGTTGTTGTATCAGTAAACGATCACAATAATTTTAGATGATGTCTTGCGATAACTCGTGTGCAATGGTATGCACCTTGATTAATGGATCTCTATCACGTATAATTACTATTCTTCGCCACGTAATGATATCTAAAACTTCTTCAATATAGAACCACGAGCTGTTTACATTCCTCTAATTTCCCTCAATTGCCACAAATTGCCATCACGCTTACTCTAACTTCTGATATTTAAAAGGTCCTAATTTGAATCTTTCTTTCACACTTCACTTCTTGGATTTGGTTGGAAAAGAGTTGCCATTAATTTTGGCCCCAAGAAACCCAAAGGACATGTTAAAGAAAAGACGTGTGAGCCCATCACAATAAGTTTGCTTCTATTTCGTATTTTACGGAAGAATACGTCAATCTAGGAATTGTAAAACTACAATTATATTTGAATCAAAATGGAAATATCGAAAATAGGATATCAAAATTGAAAGTAATACATTGGGAAGAAATAAGTCTTCAATGAGAGAGGAACAGTAGTCTATTTATAGGTCATTGTAAGAGATTCACAAGTTAAAAATTTTCATTCAGTTTGAAACTAATTATTAATTTACATTTAATAAAATTAGTATAGGAATGTTTATGTTTTATTACACATACGCACACATATTTATATAGGAATGATTATAAATATTTATTGAGTTTCAACGATTATGTTTAGAAGTATATCTTCCTTCGATATATTGTAAGTATTATGATGAATTTTTGTGTAAGTCCATTGAACCCAGCAAATTTCACTTCCTTGTTAGCTCGGATAAAGTTGTTTCAGTTCCCATCAAGGGTTAAATTCAACAGTTACTGAACTGATGATAGTGAGAACGATCTGAGATAGATTAATCGAAAAATAGATTTCTCGGGATAGAAAAATTGAATTTTTAAATCGATATGTATAGAACTGAATAGATTCAGTGAATCGATATTTCATCTTAGAAAATCGACATTCGATTTTTTCTGTTTTGGTATAAACCGTAAATTATTTACAATTAGTTGAATGCACTATCTTTGAAACCCGTAATATTACGCTGACGGCGGTTAAAGGGTTAATTACTCAAAAACTCACGAGATGTCTGTGTGCTTGGTACTGTACTGCTGAGTACACTATTTATCATTACGTTGACTCAATAGCCATGATATTTATGAGTATTGTGGAATCATCTGTTCCTTGTGAGTGCCTTTTTTCGATTGCCGACTACATCGCAAGGGATGAGCGGAATCACTTTGATCCCATTAGACCTGACAGACTGCTGTTTTTAAAAAGCTTATATGTTAACCATTGAGAACTATAAGCTATATTATCTATTTTCTAAACTCTTTAATGTAACAAATACATTTGCGAAATAAATGCCTACTTTTACACCTGATAACTTTGATATGGTAATCAAAATAATTGCAATTGTCGAATTCCCTAAACTAAAATATTCCCTGATTTTCTGATAAGAGATCGTTTATTATGGTATCTTTCTTGTTTTTCATAAAACGGATTTATATTTACATTGTAAATGCAGACTTGAAAAAAGAAATCGATTTTTTGGAAATCGATCTTTTAAACCTCATTTTTTTCGTGAATCGATTCATCAGGTTACGATTCGAATCGATTTAAAAATCGATCTTTTTCGGAAAGAATCGCTATTCCTAGTCACGATCGACCTGCCACTTCTGCGAAGATTCTTAACGTTGCCTTTTTTTAAACATTTCATACCATTACCTTATTGATTTGCACCAGGAGGTTTGCTTTCATAACAACGTCGACATCTACTCGGGACATTAAAGGGCGATTTTGCTTAGGGAAACCAAAGCGCAAATTGGACTTTCTCTTGAATTCATGTCATTTCGGAAAAAAAAAGGATGTTCCCCCGAGTCTCACTGGAATTCTCGCCATCTACTGCTCAATAAAACTACTAAAACTAACCTATCCAATGATACAGAAGTTATGTTATTATATTAAACGGTTGTTCGTAATGCAGTGCTTCTTAAGGTATCCGACTACGTTCGGAACCGCGATTTTAAAAAAGCGCATAAATGGATTATTTTCATGATATTTAGTGTCACTCAGATTAGAATATATGCATAAAAAAGTTTTAGGAAAATTTTGACAATTTTTTTTTATTTAAATACAATATTTTGGCAAAAAAATAACTTCGAATAATCTTTTTTTTCAAATGTTCTCCTTTTGTGAAAAATGCTTCTATTATAATAATATTTTGCCTGTATATAGCTCAGACCTATGCTCAGAGGCTCAACTAGAATTTTTGAAATATATAAACTAGAAGTGGATTTGTTCATATTTTACGACAACAGAGGGGACCAATTTTAAGAAAAAAAAACGCGAATAATTATTTCAATTGATGATAACTCTGAAAATAATGTGAATGTTTCAAAAATTCTAATTGAGCCTCTGTAGAGAGGTCTGAGCTATATACAGGCAAAATATTATTATAACAGAACCATTTTTCACAATAGTAGAACATTTGGAAAAAAGATTATTCTAAGTTAATTTTTTGCCAAAATATTATATTTAAATAAATTTTTTTTTGTCAAAATGTCCTTAAATCAATTTTATGCATGTATTCTAATCTGAGTGACACTAAATATCATGAAAATTATCCATTTATGCGCTTTTTTAAAATCATGGTTTTGAGCGTAGTCGGATACCTTAAAATTTCAATATTTGCGACCCAATATTCAATCGTATTTTTCATCTCACCCCCTCCATAAAATAAAAATGCGTTGAATTCAATAAGACTATACTTTTGGCAAAAGCTACAACATAACTTTAACCTCTTAAGTGCCACCGGTGTATACAAATATCTCACTTAGCCAAAGCGTTAATTGCTTCGGACGTATATAAACGTCTTTCTGAAGTGCGATTTTCTCTGTGCACTGCTATTCTTAAAATTATTCCGAAGACTTTTTAAAGCAATAGAATAACCTTGACAGCGTTTTCAAAGGATTTACTTATTTCAGAGGTTTTAGTTATTTATTCCTTTTCATCCACTTCCACCCAATGTATCACATTTGCGCGCCTACGTGGAAAACGGTAGCATTGAGGAGCGAATTACGTAACGTTTAATCGGCAGTTAAGAAATTAATTATAAACCATACAAATAATGTAGAAAAGTATTAATTTTTGTTAAAATGTTATACATGACAAACCCATGGAACCACTGGTAATTATTAATATGTTCTTAACTTAATATTGTTAAATAAAGTTTAAAATACATTTTGCAGTACTGATGCATTTATAAGTGTATTATATTAGTGTAAATGTGCATTTAATTTTTTATCATCTCAGAATGTAATTTGTTTACTTTCCACAATTAATAATTTTCTTAAATAATCTTCTGTTTTTGACTTTCCAATATACTCGCCCCCCATAAAGTTATGCCTCCCCTAGGGGATATGCCCCAGCGTTTGAGAAACGCAGCCGTAATGAATTTCTATAATCAGATCAGGACTTTAGGTTCACCTTGTATAACTGCAGTCAGAGAGAGAAACAGAGGGAGAGAAATTTTCGTTGATTCTCTCCCATCTTTTACTTAATTTAGTCATTTCTGTTTTGAACAATTCATTGTGAAAAATCAAAACTTAAAAAAACTAGTCGAAGGAGATTTTACACAACAGCCGCTTTATTTTTAAACTCGCTTGAAAATGCATTTCTATAGGTAAATAGGCACAAATCCATCATTTTTGATAATCAGCACATAATTCCTATTGTAGGCATCAATTCAATTTGCGATGTATTCTTTTCGTTTCACTCTGATCCTGTAACAAAGGAAACAAATGAAAAAACTAAACACAAATTATTTTTTTTCTTTCTTCCTTTTTTTTCACGTAAAATATTTTTTAAAAACGTCTAAATTAATTCTTTTGAAGTAACATTTCCTGTTTGTTGGATAGAAATTAAACACGACAATAGTTTTCTTTTTTAATACTCTATCATATAAATTTAAAGAAAAAAAAAACCCGGATCTTTCGTGCAGCTGAAAAGGCGGACGTTCACTCACTTGAAAATCAAGTTTTTGCAATAATTTTCTCTTTGTAAAAAAAAAAGCCTTTTTTTTTCTTGTACATGTATTAGAATTTATTTGTAATGAATGAAGAATGAAATAAAAATTATTTACCCGTGTATAATGAAGAATGAAATAAAAATTATTTACACGTGTATAATGAAGAATGAAATAAAAATTATTTACACGTGTATAATGAAGAATGAAATAAAAATTATTTACACGTGTATATAATGAAGAATGAATGAAGAATGAAATGAAAATTATTTACTCATGTATATATAACTGCGTTTTAAAATTTTTTTTATAATAATGGGGAGGTTTTACATATATTACCACTGTTCAGGTACCTAGTATAATAATTATTTATGTGTCTACCTAAAATAAATTTTTCGTAGAATAATTTATAAAGCATTAATTATTAAATAGCTTGAATGGCAGCGATAGCCTAGTGGCTGTGGTCACGAGCTCGTGGCTAACATATCACGTGCTCGACTCCTGGTGTCACTGAAGGTTTACCAAGTAGAGGGGTTTAATGTACCTCAATTCTCTCCAGCCCTTATACTCCTGTTCCAGTTAGGAGAGCGGGTGCCATCTAGTGACGTAATGGAGAATACAAGGCCCCCATGCAAACTCTGGTTTTGGATCCCAAGCCGGATCTTACATTAAGTCATTCAGGCTTTGGGCCCCCTAAAACTTTGGGCTTCTTCGCGATGCGGGGGGTTACGGGAGTGTACGTTATGCCATTGATGACAGCTCAGGTATCGTCGTCATAACTTGAAAATGGCTAAAATTTACAGGGTATGTGGCCAATAGCACTTGTGTTACTTTATTGCGTGACGTTATTATAACCCATACGTTAAGTGTAGCTTGATATACATCTATACAAAAATATCTCTGAAGATTTATTTTTACAAAACCAAACCTTCCTCAACGACCATTAATTCACAGTAAGAGCCCATATCAAAAATGTCTACGTTGAATTTTATGATGTCAAATTTTTTCATATTGAAGGGATGTAGAATGGGAAATATTTTGAGGGTAGTATTCTTTATTTTTCTAAAAAAAGTTCTATAAAAGTTGCTAACAGAATCATGGTGTTTAATTGAATTTTAAAAGCATTTTTTCAATTAAAATTACATCGCAAACAGACGTAATAAGTATACGGTTCTATATGAATGAATTTCCTCAGAGAGCTGTGTATTAATGTCGCACTATATATATATATATTATCAACCTACGTGAAAATGTAAAGGTCACAAATATTACTCGGAATCCAGTAGAAATTTCTGGAATTTTAAAAAAACGCAAAAGGGGAGATCTATAATCAACTTACTGTGTGTGAAACTACATTTCGCAACCAACCTTTTGGTGATAAACTGGAACAAGAATGGCGATTTTTTGAGAAAACGATTAATTACGCTACCCGTCTTTCCATACCTAGAGATAAAATTAAAAGATTTATAACATGGGTGTCTAAGCTGTGACCGTTTGAGGGCCACATTGCAGGAAAAAAGTTGCTGAGAAACACAATAATTTTTCAACAAATTGAAATAAAAATTAACTCTGTGTAGTTTTATTAAAATAAATTACCTTTTTTATTTATTACTTTTTTAGTTTGAATTAGATATGTATAGGTACAAATTTATTTTAGGTTTGTAAAAGTTTCGTTTCATTTATTTTGAATTTCATAAAGAAGGGAAAAATTCAATTTAATGAGATGGATGAATCCACTTTTGTTGATCAAGCAAATCGATATCGGGTTCAGTAGACGAGGTTGCAACTCTTGAATGTATTTTCCAAATCTTTGTCTGTGATCTTTGTCCTACTCGTATTTTTGTTTTTGTTTGATTCATTCTTGAAATAATTGATCACTAATATAGGTTCTGCCAAACTCTGTATGTATTAATAAAGCACGATTGTAAAAATTAGGATATTTTCGCGGTGTAGGTAATATTTATAAAACTCCAGTAAAGAAACATTCTTAAATTTTTTCGATCTATTTGGCGAACTTTCGCGAAGGTTCGATGACCCCTTTTGCTGTAAAGGGCTCCCTTCGTCAAAAGGATTAGGAAACCAAAACACAATTCAATATACTGCATTCAAATATTGTAATTCTCAAAAACTTTTCCGTCAAGTGCATGCACAAATATCTCTAAACGTAAATTTTCATGGCATACTAAAATGTTTTTATTTAAATTTTTATTTCAAAATATATCTCAACGAATTGATTATATATGTAAAACAGTGTTTCTCAAACTGTGGGGTGCACCCCCCTGGGGGGCACGGTAACACTGCGAGGGGGGCGCGACCATATTGAAAATAAAAGGTTTAAAAAAATAATTTTTTGGAATGAAGTAAAACAAAATGCTTTCTTACATAATAAAAAATACACATTTACACTGATATAATTTATTTTTATCATCTGGTGATCATAAAAAATAAAAAATTCCACTTCAAACACTCATTAGCTATCTTTGATCCTATAACCAAATTAAAAAAATATTTTGTTTGCTTTGCGGTCAATATGAGAACGATGAGAGATATTTTTTACGTTTCTTTTAACGATATCAAACGACGAGAGATTTTTTTATTACGTTTCTTTTAACCTAAAATATTACTTTAGCTGACCTTCGAACTTACTGGTATGGTTATCTCCGTCTTTTTTGTAGGGAAGTTGTAAATATACATAATACATATATTTCTGTTTCATCTTTTTCCATGTGAAAGAGTTTTATGATACATGGATAAGCATGAGTATTTGAAACATATAATGCATCATAAAAACATTTTACACAATTATTTTTAGAACATGCTACACTTTCCCCCATGAACAGTTTTGTAGTTTTGATTGCTGTGTTGTACGACTTATTATGGTTTATAAATGTAAATGAGCAGAATATAAAAACGAGGCATTTGTGATCCCTATTGAAGAAAGTTGAAACTGATCAAGCAATTGAAGAACCTGCTTAAATAATGCATATTAATCAAGATAGCGAAAGTAAATATGAGAAAAGCGTTAGACATGAAACTTTTAAGTTGATTTGAAATTTTCAATTGCTGCCTAACGATTATGAAGAAAACTATGAAGCCATAATGTAGCACTTCACCTTGTCAAAAAGACACAAGGAAGAAAAAGTTCAAAATACTGTTTGTAGATCATCAAACAACAGCAAAACTACAAAAACGTGAACAAAATATGACAGTTTAGCTGAAAAATAACGTTCCTGTGTTGTTAGCAAAAAGTGTCTGTGATTTATGTCCTTTATTAAGGACACGCCCATTTGGAACATTTTCTTTAGTTTTATTGGATTTTTTCTCAAATTTTCTAAGAAAAATTGAAAAGTCCTTGAAAGTAGGTAAGTATATTTTCTCTTAATGAAATTATTCACTGGAATTTTGATTTTTATCCTGTATAGTAAAAATAACTATAAAATAAATTATAGTTTTAAAACAAACTAAAAAACACGCTTTTATAGTGAATCGAACTAAAAAAAGTAAAAAAAAATGTTAATTAAAAGTAACATATACAAAATTTAATACTTATCTTGTTAATTTGTACGGTTTATAATTATGATCGTATTGTAGCTTTAGCTCAAAAGTCCATTATTATTGCATTCAATACATTATTATTTTTAGGGGGGCGCGATAAAAATTATGATTGTAAATTGGGTCGCCAGTAGTGAAAGTTTGAAAACCACTGATGTAAAATATTACAAACATTTATTTATATAATAAAAATGCATAAATTTAAATATTTTCATAGTTTACATTTGGGCCACATCTTAAAGGCTTTTGGGCAACATTTTAGAGAAGTATGATTTAGACCTTAAGTGAGACTCAAAGATGCTTCTCTGGCAGTACTTTCTGCAGAAACAGACTTATTACGTCAAGAACTTGCTACTTCAAACAATATCGCAGACAAAATCAAAATTAGAAAATTAAATGCAGAAATCAAACAACACCATATTACACAGAAGAGAGAGTCTTGAAAAACTAGCAGCATTGACGCCAGAGCTCCTAATTCAAAACTGTGGCGACTCATCAAATTCTTCAGTAATGAACGACCTCAAGTGAAAGACAGTGCTATCGTCCTAGTTCCCGTAGATCTTCAGGGTAATAAAGATGTTGCTAACATTTTAGGAAAATTTTATAAAAGCATTAGCATTTTAATATTTGACGAGAATGACAAAAAGCTTAAGAAGATTGAAAAGAAAATGGCACATAATCGCCACACCTCTTCTTTGGGAAATCCCATTTTTTATAATAAATTCACTATGCAAGAGATGAGTGTTGCTCTAAAAGGTATGAATTGTAGAAAATCTCCAGACCCAAATAATATATATATATATATATATATATATATATATATATATATATATATATATATATATATATATATATATATATATATATATATAAACATGGCCACATGCTTAAACATTTTGGTGATAAGGGAAGGGAAAACAAATATTATTATTAGAACTCTTTAACCTTTCATGGAAATAAGGACGTCTACCTTGGGAGTGGAAAAGAGCCATTATCTCATCCATAAACGTGGTAAGGAGCTCTGTAGAGAGTTAAAAAAACTATTTCTTCTACGTCCTTCATTTGTTCATGGGTAGATTTACTCTGGCCAGATTGAAGTTTTATTTGTCCACTAATAACCTGCTCCCTAAGGAGCAATACGGATGTAGACGGAGCCATAGCACCATTAATCAGATTTTATTTTTCTGATAGAGAATGTCAAGCCTTATCAAACCTTAAGGTCAACTAATGACACCACTGCTGAACATTTTGACACATACAGAACTTTCGACAGAGTCTGGAGACAAAAAATTGATTACTAAACTTTATGACGTTTTTGGTATTAGGGATAAAATTCTGCCTCGTATCTCAGATTTTTTACAAAATAGATCTATAAAAGAGAAATACAAAAATATGTTTTCTGATTATTTTGGATTGAGACATGGTCTTCCACAGAGTTCAGTTATAAGCCCGATATTGTTCTCATATGTTTCTTGTCTTGAGGAGGTAATCAGTAAGTACAGTAGTTACGGTCTCTTTACCGATGATGTCAACATTTGGTATTCTGATTCTGACATAAAAAATAGTGACTAACTTAAATTCTGCACTTCCTGAGGTCATTACCTTTGCTGAACAGCAAAAAATGAGTTTTAATACCTCAAAGTCAAAGGTCACCTTTTCCGCCCCCAATAGATATCTCTTTAAATATAAACCAACTGTTTATATAAATACAAATCATTTAAATTGCACAAAAAAATGCCAAATACCTGGGTTGCATTCTGGACCCTGAGATATTAAGTAACAGATATATAGAGACTCAAGTATCCGAATTCAGAAAAAGACTAAACATTATCAAATATATATTCGGACGTAACTGGGAGGCAGACTCTAATAACCTTAGAACAACCTTCATCACACTAGTCAAGCCAATTGTGGAATATGGCTTTCCAGTATAATTTGTGCTTCTGAAGATAACTTGAAGAAACTTGAACTAAGCTCCGCAAAAACAAGTATTGTCCTTCGTAATAGCTGCCCTAATAATGTTGTTTTGTACGATAGTAACATATACCCCCTTCTATGAGAAGATATTATAGCCTGTTAAAACATTACAATAAGCTATCAAGCTACAATGACCAGCACAGAACTTCTACCTACATTCTTGGCTCAATAACTGGTGATTAAAGAAACATAGCCCTTTTTCTTTGGTACTGTTGAAACTCACTCATTAAAGCCCTTTACCTATTTTGAATTCAACTCTGATCGAATACATTTCGAAACTGAGCTATTGATCGGGGCGTGTAAAATATCAGATGTTTGCATCTTGTACACCCCCGCTGTTGTCGCTGGTCGCACCCCCTACAACTTATCCCTTCTACGAGTTTTCTCATACCGAGCGGACGTACTCTCCCAGTCGTCCCGTCGTAGAATGTGTTTCATTGCTTAAAGTGCCTCTCTCTCTCTGTCTAATACCACTTACCTTTAAATTCATTATTAATTTGTTATTGTGGTTTACCTATGTTAATCATAATAAATATTTGTTTGTTATGGATTAAGGTATTCTTTCTCTCTCGTGAGTATTACGACGTTAATTTTACTGCCGGCATCCCGCCACATTTAGGGTTACCGCCCCCTATTTTCATTGGTCCGTCTTAAACGGAGAGACAGCGTGTTAAAATGTCGCTAGTTTCCCTTAGTAGACAGCGAGGCACTTGCAAAAAAAATATAGCGAAATGTGTAAATTTCCTAATTATGTTCCAGTTGTCCAATGACGAAAACGCGGACTTTATAATTTTGAATAATAAATTAAGTATCGTTAAAGAAATTATAGAAGAAATAAGCCAACTTAAATGTGCGTACTATAATTTACCGGATGACACAGACCTCAAAGATGCACTTGACGTTACCATCGATCTCCAAGCAGAAACTAAAGAACTGGAGGTAAGAATTAAAATTATCTCTTATCTCAATTCAATAAGATAAATTCAACAAATGTTAATGAGATGGTAGTTAAAAACTAGATAAAATTACCGTATTTACCTCTGCCCACTTTTAATGGAAAAGTTCAAGAGTTCGAACAGTTTAAAACTCAATTTATGGATGCAATAGGAAATCATACTCTAGACAACACCCAGAAATTATGCTATTTAAAAAGTGCGCTAACAAATAATGCTTCGCTTATACAAAGTGATCAAGATACCTTTGAGTCATTTATGGAAGCATTAGTAAATCGCTATCAAAACAAAAGGGCACTTGTATATATTCACGTAACCGAAATGCTTTCGGTGCCCAAAATACAAAGTGAAAAATCCTGTTCAATTACGATTGCTCATTGATACGGTGTGTAGTCATTTGCCCTTCTTAAAAAACCTAAGGATAGATTCAAATGTTCTCTCAGATGCTATTTTATTGCATTCGTTAAACTCCAAAATAGATAGGGAATCGCAAAGACTATTCCAACTCATTCTAAAAACAACAGAAGTTCCTAGTTTGCAAGATTTCTTTTCATTTTTAGAAACTAGATGCATCCAATTAGAATCCATTCGTAAAACCGATTTCGGTACAAAAAAAATATCCCACAGTGTGAGTTATATAAAAATACTTACTTTCCAAACATCAAAAATTCCACTAAGTCAAATACATTTCTTGCAAAGCATGAAAAAAATAAAACGTGTTTATTTCCTGAGTGCAATTACTCTCACCCGTTGTACAAATGCATTAGATTTAAAAATCTTTCCATACAATAAAGAAAAGAATTTGTAAGAAATAACCGCATCTGTAAACGTTGCTTATCATCTAATCATATACTAAATAACTGTCCCAGTTCTTACAACTGTATTACATGTAGATCTAACAATGTCAACTCAAAGCATAGCATTTTGCTGTATGAAGCGAAGACATCTTTCCCAATGGAGAAAATTGTTTCCACTCTGTGAAGCGAAAAGGTCCTTCAACCTTCTTCGGAAGAATTGACCGTTGAACCCCTCCCCCGCGCAGTAGCATAGGCTTCTAAAAGAGGTATTTCATGGGGGTCGGAAAAGGGGTTACTCCCGACGGCTGTTATTTACGTTAACGGACACCAAGGAAGACTGAAACTTAGATGTGTGCTGGAAAGCTCATTTCTAACGTTACATGCAGCTGAGTGCTTAGGATTAGACAAAATAAAAACGGATTTTACTGTTCAAGGTTTAAATAGCTCCTCAGCAAAAATAAATTATCTAGCAAGGGCGTCTGTTTCAAATTCAGATCGAACCTTTAATTCAAATGTTAATATGTTTCTTACTACAGAAATAATTAAAAGTGCATCCATCAAAAGAAAATAAATATTTCAGATTTAGTCATTCCCCAAGGAATTGTTTTGGCTGATGAAGGATTTAACCAGCCATCTGAAATCTCGTGCCTCATTGGCAGTGAACACTTTTCCGATATCTTTGGAACAAAACAAAATCGAGTTCCAAATAGTAATTTTAGATTCATTGATTCCAAATTTGGTTATGTTGTCACGGGATCGTACATCGATGAACCGTGTTATTTTAAACAGTGTTTTCTTTCTAAAGGTTGGAACACTTTAGATAAAACTTTACGCTCTTTCTGGGAAACAGAAATCTTTCTGATGAGCAACCTATAATTAGTGATGAACTGTTTTGCTGCGAAAAACACTTTGAGAAAACACATTTTAGAAAACCTTGTGGCAGATATTCTGTTTCTCTACCATTCAAGAAAAATATCCAGGAAAATGTTAATTTAGGGGATTCCAGATCAATTGCTTCTAAACGCCTTGATCAATTATAGAGACGACTAGATCATGATCCTAAATTGAATAATCTTTATACAAAATTCATCGAAGAATATCTCAGTTTAGATCCCATGGAAGAGATCACATAAACATATAGATGATATAACATCAGAAGAAGGATTCTTTCTTCCTCATCACGGTGTTCTTAGAGCAGGGAACCACTCTCGTCCCTTAAGAGGGTTTTCAACGGCTCGCAAAAAACTGACCTTGAAATCTCTCTTAATGATGTGTTGTGTAAATGCGGGGTTATTCAAGATGATCTATTTTCTATAATGCTTCGTGCCAGAAAGCATGCCTATTTTTTCAGCTGTGACATTAGTCATCTGTTTAGGCAAATAGAGATTCATGCCCATCAGAGACATTTTCAAAAAATTCTTTGGAAAAAAGTTATGGAACTACTCTTGCATGTTACATTTCCACACGAGTGTTAAAACAACTTTCGCTTGATGAAAGGGAAAACTTTCCCAAAGCTGCTGACATCGTTCTGCATGACGTTTACTTAGATGACATCTTAAGTGGGTGCTCCAGTTTAAATGAACTGGAATCACTTAAGACTGAACTCACTCGGCTATTTAAAAGTGCTGGAATGTCCCTG
This sequence comes from Trichonephila clavipes, assembly GCA_019973935.1. Classification (NCBI taxonomy): domain Eukaryota; kingdom Metazoa; phylum Arthropoda; class Arachnida; order Araneae; family Nephilidae; genus Trichonephila; species Trichonephila clavipes. Next base: position 52,223 of record BMAU01015849.1, read on the forward strand.
CACAAATGGTTTTTTTCGCATTCCACTAATGATTTCCCTGATCTGCACTTCGATCAATCATCTGAAGAAAGTATCACAAAAACTTTGGGCGGTTTGTGGAATAGTTCACCTGACACCCCTTTTGTTTTAAAGTTTCTAATAATATCTTTACGAAGAGAGATGTGCTCTCCCAGATCGCACGTATTTTCGACCCACTTGGTCTCTTAGGACCTTTAATCAGCGAAGCCAAATTTTTCATGCAGCAATTATGACTCTTAAAATTGGTAGTTATTGTAGAGCCTCTATTAATTAATGTTAAAGAAAATAAATTAACCAGATAGCAAAGAGTTAATGGGCTTTCCCAGCAGATATGGAAAGCTTGGAAAATAAATTATTTAAATAATTTACAAGAAAGGAGCAAATGGAGATTCAGTAAAAATGTTGAGATAGGTACTCTCGTTTTAATTAAGAGTGAATCACTTCCTGGTACCAAATGGCTTGCTGGTAGAATTTTAGAAGTTTTTATGGTAATGACAACAAAATAAGAGTTGTTAATCTTAAACTCCCTGATGGAAAAATAATTAAAAGAAATGTCAGAGATATCTGCCTCTTGCCAATTGGATGAAAATGTGTGTATTTATAAATTTTGTCATTCATATATTACTGCCATTATTTTTTTTGCATTTATATATGATTTGTTTAATTGATAAATGTATTTTCTTTATTCTTTATTATTATCCTGTACTGTGTTTTATATTTTTTATTTAACTTTAATTATTCATTTATATTGTGTAATAGCCCATATTTGTGTGTGTAAATTTCAGTGAATATGCCTGCATATTAATTTTTGGTAATCATATTTCTTATACATAAATTTGTTTGTATACATGTAAATGTTGAAATAAGTATTTCAACGGGGGCTTGTATGGTTGTACCTTGTACACCCCCCGCTATTGTCGCTGGTCGTGACCCCTACAACTGATCACTTCTACGAGTTTCCTCATACCGAGCGGACGTACTCTCCCAGTCGTCCCGTCGTAGAATGTGTTTCATTGCTTCAGGTGCTCTTTCATTGCTCTTTGTCTAATATTACTTACCTTTAAATTCGTTATTAATTTGTTATTGTTGTTTACCTATGTTAATCATAATAAATATTTGTTTGTTATGGATTAAGGTTTTATTTCTCTCTCGTGAGTATTATCGACGTTAATTTTATTGCCGGCATCCCGCCACATTTAGGCCTACCACCTCCTATTTTCATCAGATATACCAGAATTCACTAGACAGATTGCTCCAGAGACAATTCATGACATCTTTCATTCGGGTTTAAAAATCTGTACTCGTGACATGGGCAACGGTGGTATTTCTGGAAGTAGCACACATATTAAGACACTTGATGGTACATTTGACATTAAGATTAGGAACAGTGGGGCTGGTGTTCTGTTTTTAGGTCTCAATTTATTAAAATTTTCAAAGGATTGCAATTTATTGATACTGCTTCTGAGAGAGACCTTATCTTCAGGTACGTTTGGATTTTAACTGACAGTCGTGTTTCTATACATCTCCTTTCACGTAGGACAATTGTTAGGGATATGACAAGCCTATTATTCTGGATCTTGTGGCTCAACTTTCTTCTGGATACTCTATATACTTTCAAGGTGTCCCCCTCAATATTGGACTGAATGGTAACGAGATAACCGATAGTTTGGCCTAGTGCTGCCATTGCTGACACCTTCCGGGGTAACACTTTCCAACTTTTGCCGAA
>BMAU01015851.1:0-144316 GCA_019973935.1 Trichonephila clavipes
CTGCGTTGCGGTCCGTCCGTAAAAATCCAAATTTTCCTCCCCTCTCACGGGTCCTGAATGCTAACTTTTTTATCCCAGCGCTGCCACCAAAACTCTAAGCTGTAACGTTTGAAAGAATAACGGTAGCGTATTCTGGTGAATTAAAATATGGAATTTATTACGTCACAACTATTGAAAATTATTTACAAAATGATACATTAAAGTTATTAAAATTAATTAGATTGTTAGAGTCCACTATTTTGTGAGAGAGGTTTCATTTGTTACCGCTCCCGATACGAAGTTCAAAGCATCTCTCCTCATCTTCCGGTCGGGTCGCTAGATTCCTCGGGGTCAAACAGGGGTTGCGCTGGATCGGAAATTGCACGTGTGGGCGTCGAATCTACAAAGAAACCGACACCAGATGTTGTTGTTGTTTTCGAGACGTGACGTTACACGGTCAATATGAGAACGATGAGAAGATTTTGACGTTTCTTTTAACGATATCAAACGATGAGAGATTTTTTATTACGTTTCTTTTAACCTAAAATATTACTTTAGCTGATCTTCGAACTTACTGGTATGGTTATCTCAGTCTTTTTTTAGGGAAGTTGTAAATATATGTATAATATATTTCTGTTTCATCTTTTTTCCATGTGAAAGAGTTTTATGATATATGGATAAGCATGAGTATTCTGAAACATATAATGCATAATGAAAAACGTTTTACACAATTATTTTTTAGAACATGCTACACTTTTCCCATGAACAATTTTGTAGTTTTGATTGCTGTGTTGTACGACTATTATGGTTTAAAAATGTAAATAAGCAGAATATTAAAAAAAACGGGCATCTGTGATCCCTATTAAAGGAAGTTAAAACTGATCAAGCAATTGAAGAACCTACTGAAATAGTGCATATTAATCAAGATAGCGAAGGTAAATATCAGAAAACCGTGAGACATGAAACGTTTGAGTTTATTTGAGTTTAGCTGGAAAATAACGTTCCTGTGTTGTTAGCGAAAAGTGTCTGTGATTTATGTCCTTTATTAAGGGCATTATTTATTTGAACATTTTCTTTAGTTTTATTGATTTTTTCTCAAATTTTCTACGAAAAAATTGAAAAGTCCTTGAAAGTAGGGGGTATAAGTATATTTTCTCTTAATTAAATTATTCACTAGAATTTGTGATTTTTATAGTGTATAGTAAAAATAACTATAAAATAAATTACAGTTTTAAAACAAACTAAAAAACACGCTTTTATAGTGAATCGAACTAAAGAACACAAAAAAAATATATTACTTAAAAGTAAGATATACAAAATTTAATACTTATCTTGTTAATTTGTACGGTTTATAATTATGATCGTATTGTAGCTTTGGCGTCAAAGTGCATTATTATTGCATTCAGTACATTATTAATGTATAAGGAAGGCGCGATAAAAATTGTGATTGAAAAGGGGGGGCGCCAGTAGTGAAAGTTTGAGAACCACTGCCTTTAATTTGTTTGCAAAATTTTCCAAAAGCGAAACGAATGAAAAATGAAACGCATGTTCAGTTGGCATCTCGTTTGTTAACCAATTGGGATCAATACTGTAATTCGAGAAAAATAAACAGTTTTAATTCTTTAAAGGAGTTAATTGTTAGCGATAAATTATATGAAACGTTAGATAATGAAACTGCCGTTCATATAAATATAAAACAGGAGAAAAATTGGTTCAAACCAACTCAAATGAGAAAAGAGTGTGACATGTTTTATGCTTGTAAACGAAAATCATTTTCGGAGTTAACACATAGAGCATGTCATAATCAGAATGACTCACACGAAAGTATTTTAAATATATCCCTCCTTACTCGAGACGGGAAGTAATAAATCTCTATTCGAAAGAAAATAAAATTAATAACTCAAAACAAAGTAGGGTAAATAAAAAAATAGAATGTTACATTTGCGGTGAAAAACCATTTAGCTCCAGACTGTAATAAAAAGTATTCTAAATTGAAAAATGAGAAAAAAAGAGACTTCTCAAGGGCACTATGTACAACCTTAAGTTGACCTTGAGCCTTTGAAATATGTAATTGTTTATATTAACGGGAAAGCAATAAATTGCATTTTGGATAGCGGAACCCTGATTTTTATATGTAATTCCGATACCTTTCCAGATAATTATCATGATGAATTCAGAAAGATTACTTTAAGCTCTGCATTCGGAGAGAATGTAGAAGCAAAACTAATTAAAACCACTATAGCTCTTGATAATAATTCTTTGAATCGTCCAATGGATTGCTTGGTAGCGACCACAGATAAATTAAATACTGAGGCTTTAATACCTCCTGCTTTATATGAGTCTTTGTGTTCAATAAATGAAAAAAATAATAAAAAGGAAAATGAGATTTTTGCCGAATCGGCTGATAGTTAGTTCTATTACGTTTTCAAATGATTGAAATGAAGCAGAGTGTGGGAAAGATATATTTTATGTTGAGAGTGACTTAGATAATATACATTTTAGCTCAGAATAATTGTGATTCTCTTGAAAAGGTTCGTGCAGAGTTAAAATTAAACAAAGGAAATTTTTTATTAATTGATGGATTAATTTATCACAGGGATAAAATTTTAAATGAACCAGTTATGCAATTAGTTTTACAGAATAAATAAAGTAATAAAACTAGCCCCATGAGTCAGTTTTTGGAGGTCATATGGGGGTTAAAGAAAAGAAAAGAGCGGATAAAAATAAATTTCTTTTGGCCCTGGTGAAATTGCTGAATTCGTCAGACATGCAAAGGGTTTTGGAAGCCTGAGAAAATCATATGGAGCTCCCATTACACCTATTGTCCGTCCTGAGCTTCCCTTTGAGAATGTTAACTTAGATGTGATCGGACCTATTCAACCGCCATCTGGTAGAGGGCATAAATATGTTCTTTTTATGATGGATCAACATACACCTTGGCCTGAAGCAGTACCACTTAGATCTCTAACAGCCAAAACTGTATGTGACTCTCTATTACAAACATTCTCGAGGACTGGAATTCCGAGTATAATTGCCAGTGATCAAGGCACAAACTTCAAGTCGGCTTTAACCCAAGCATTTACGAAAAGGATTGGATCTAGTCCTAGGTTTTCCTGTCCTGGCTACCCGGCCAGCAACAGACTAGTTGAAAGATGGAATGAGGTATTGAAGGACATGATTCATCACGTTATTCGTGACGATCCAAGAAGCTGGGATCGACAATTACCATTTCTGTTGTCTGCATACCGTGAAGTACCTAACACTACCACTGGTGTATCACCATTTAGGTTACTTTATGGCTGAGAAGCTCGAGGACCGTTGGCTATTCTTAACCCTCAAACCGGATAGCACGGAAAATTCCGTCAGTGTAAAGATGCTTCGAAAATGCACTGCACAGATTTTTCTGCTTTCAAGTAATGTTTTCAAAAGCGGATTAGCCGCACTTTTCTGAAATCCTTTCCCCCTTTTAAAGGTTTAACATCTTGAAAGATAATTGGGGAAGGGTGGAAGCAACACAGCAGGACACTGATAGTAAGTTTTATGGCTCGAACGAAACCCCGTGTTTTGACCCTGGGGCAATCGTAAAAAATCGAGGGGAAATTTCTTTAGACCCCAGGAAGTGTTTATTCGTTACCTCGTATTTTAAAAGTTTTGAAAAGTCCCAAAGCATAAGTAAAATATGTTACAATTCCCTTTTGGTTTCATATTAATTTGAAACTGTAACAAGTTGGGGCGTGTCAGTGCAATCTGCTATTTTATATAGTTAGACAAATTATATCTTTTTTTAAGTATATACTTTCGCTTCATTTTTCTTATTTTAATCAAAGCTTTCAGTTTTTGAAACATGATTATTTTATTATAAGATACCGAAAAAAAATTAATAAAACACCAAACTCTTTTAAAATTTGAAACCTTTTCAATTTTCCAACCACTAAAAATGAATAAATTTAAACTTCATCAAATCATTTGAAACATTTTCTTACACTTTGATAAAAATAATAACGAAAAAAAACAAATTAAGATTTATTAGTTGTTTTTTTTAGATTTCAAAGCCCAAGTGTTCAGGGAAGTTTAAGTACAGTGCCTGGTTATATATTGTTAAAATACACCGAATTATATTTGCATTTTAAGTGCTTGAACTTCAGTTTACATCAAAGACAACATGAATGAAGATTTCACACATTTTTTTTATAACTTGAATGTTTAAATAAATGGTAATCAAAAATATACAGAAACATTTACAGTAGACATTTATGCATATAAATAAACATAAAAATCAATTTTAAATTCGAGCTATTGAAAAACATTCGAATTATTGTTCAAAAATATCTATTTATACAAAATACCTCAACATTTATCTTTTTTAAAGGCTAACTGAATAAGTAATTAAAATCTGGATATTTTTTTGAAATCTCGACCTTATAAAGCTAGAAATTTTATGTTAGAAATTCCATTTGAAATTTCGAAAAAAAAATGCATCGCGCACTTAAAAATTATTTACCATAAGTTTTAGCAATTGTTTGAGTATAATAAAAATTTCAAATTTTATTATATAGCTTCTTTGGTATCTTTTAATATATTTCGAAGATTTCATACAATTCAGTTGAAAACCGCATGCTAAGAGCAAAAAATATACTAAAAAAATTGATGAATATACAATTACAATAAATTCTTACATAGAGAGAGAGAGAGAAGCAAAACTGAGAAGCTAAAGCGTAGGAATGAAAAATTTTGAGTATATCTGAAGTAGTTTTCGAAATATTTATTTTAAAGTTCAGAAAATTTGTGTGCGTTATGTTATACTTGATATCAATTAAATGGTTAAAATAATGTGTTAATATTAGTCATGTAATCGTTTGATGACACATTCATATACTAATAAAAATTATGGTCATTGATGCGAATGTCAAGAATTTTATGTAATTTTAAATTCAGACATTAAGATATTGATGTAGAAAATATAAAACGACCATCTAAAATACATGAAAAATGCAGTCTGCTATAAAATGATCTTGACAAACAAAATCCGGCATTTTCGCTTACTATGGCAGAGCCGGCTTAGTCAGGGGCGATCTGGAAAAACAGAGAGAGAACCGCGGTTTTGATGGATGCCGCTCTAGCTTTTAAAGCTCCCAGGAAAAATATATATATATATATAGAAATTACAAATGCAAAAATAAATCTTGTAATCTTCCATACATTTTTATAACAACGAATTGTGGAATTGGCTTCCAATACATTGTTGTGTTTGACAATATCTAAGGTAACCAACCCTACTTTAGGTAGATTTGTACTACTTTTTCGTAACCGTATTCCTTTTAAAATTAATTCGTGCAGCCGAAATACACCTTTTGTACCCTTAAAAATTTATGTAAACTATAACGGTTAATTTTAATTTATGCAACTTGTGAAATGTTCATAATTAACCATTTCCGTCTAAACAGTTTACATGAAAAAAAAAGTTTGGACTCCTTCATTCATTAGGGATTTATATAAGATTCTAACATTAAATTTTATTTTTCACCGAATAGGATTGAGTGGAAGTGTATAGTGCTTCCACACCACAGGTCTGGGGTTCCATTAACGGGCTGCGCAAGGTCGACTCTGCCTTTCATCCCCGCTACATTGGGTCGATAAATGAGTACCAAGCTTGCTTCGGGTCTTAAACACTGAAGGTCTCTCTTAAGACAGACCACCAAATCGGGACATCTGTTCATGCACCTCAGCGTCCAATGGTCACGTGTATTAGGATGGGCACAGTAGTTCCTGGCCCTCATGGATTGTTGTGCTTCTGAGTTTGAGTCTTAAGTTTGAGGATTACCTCACTTTGGGGATACCCCTTAGATAAACATGTATTTCCACTCATTTGCAATTAAACATTTTTCTTTCAATTACGTTTATTTCAGAAGGAAGTTTGATTTTTCAAATGTATTTGCTTAATAACATGTATATTTGTGTATTATATTAAAAATTTGATCAGTCCAAAATTACATGTTTTTAGCTCCTCTAAAAGCTTTTAGGATTTTACAACTGATCTTACAATCCATATACGTTTTATAGTAGTATATTTAAAAATGATAAGGACATTTTTACGACTGTGTGAGCTGTTATGCCTCATTTATAAATATAAAAAATTGCATTCAGCTACAGTTTTTAAAATGTACAGAAATAAGTGGAGCAACAGGATACTTACATATTATGAATATTTTTGACTGCAGTAAGATATATTTATATTTCAGTTTCTTTACAATTTTAAATAGAAGTTGTAAGCCATTTTGCGAATAGTTTGATATTGAGTATAAACCCATAGGCTGTTTGATATTGTAAAGTGTTTTACTTTGATACCAGCACACATTAAAATAAGGCTCATTTGCAGTTATATGATCAGCTTCAGTGATATTTAAATTTTCAAAAATAGTCTACACGTACGAAAACATTCTTTCACAACCGCACACCACATCTCATACTATATCTTCCCTACAGCAGGAAATATTTGTGTATACTGAAAAATTATAACAGGATACATTTCCAAGTGTTAAATCTGTTTTTAAAATTTGGTATGAATACATTGTGAAACTGTCGGTTAACTTCACTGAACAAAATTGTTTTAAGTGTACTGTTTTGAAAGACAAGATTATAATTAGGGAGAACTTTTCTCACAATAGAATTTGTAATGACTGAATTGTGTGAAAATGTAGTTATCGATGTGTGACATTTTTCCTTGTAATAAAAGAAACAGAAAGATAAGAAATTTAACTTGAGTAGAAAATGGTTAGAAGTACTGTCATGCGCATTTGAAGAAGTATATCCCCCATTAAAATTAAAAATTATTGACTGAATGTGTGTTATGTCCATCACAAATGCCGATGTAGAAAAGGAATTTTTATTTAATACAAGAAGTTCGAAAAAGAGAACACTAGGAAGGAAAATTTAAATTTTTTCCGAAAAATATTCAGTTAACATAAAAATATCTTTTATATGATTTTAATTAAAATAAATTAAAAGTATTGAAATCCTTTTATGCTATTTTAAATTAAAAATATAACTGAATAGAGAAAGATCGGTTTTATTTCATAAATATAATCATTGTATGTAATATTTATTCTGTTATTGTTTAAAAATGAGATAGGGCCTTTGCTCTTTTTACCTCATTACTTTTTTAAAAAACAGGAAAGTGAGCGCGTTTTCTTACTCTCATATTCAAAAATGAATACAGGATGCTTTTTCTGGTTCAAATCGCAATACCAAATATATATATATATTTTTTTTTAATTTTTAAAAAATGACAGAAAAATAAATTTTCTTTGAAGAAAATATAATTATTTTTCAACTTCTAACATACTATTTATTTCATTTTTTCCTCTTTTTTTTACCTTTCATTTCGTTTTTAATTTTACTGTGACTGAACATATAGGAGAAAGAAACACCGTATCTTTTTCAAAGAGGATTGATCAAGAGAGGATATCTACGCTTTCAAAGAAGATTGCCCACGGCAACTTAACAGCTAGCTGTAAACGATTGATCTCTTGGTTCTTACTTTTAAAAGCGACCGAACTGGGTCGTAAAATTTTCCCCGTTCGACCACCCAAGTTCTAAAAGGGGAAAGGAAAAACGTCTGTTGCATTTTTGAAGGGAATCGCAAAATAAGAGTTAAACGCTTTCGGAATAACTTTTCAGGAGGAAGGTGTCCAGTTAGAGGGTTAATTTATGATTGCTGGATGTGAAACGAATTTTAAAAGAATACTTGATAGAAAGTACCGTGCCTCCATCTGGTGGCCGGAAAGGAAAGTAGAAGCGAGAACAACCGCAAAATTGAATCCGATCGGGTCATCGACCGCGGTGAAATTCGCTTCGGAAGAACATTAATTCCGCGACTCTCGGCGCGGAGCCAGCATTTACTTGTTACGGTGAGAGTTTTTAGTTTTAAGTAGGAAGTTTAAGCTTAAAAATAATAAAAATTAAAATTAAATTTTAAATTCCCAATGAAAAATAAGCTAAATTTAAGCCATAAGTCTTTTGGCTTGGGGGAAATTTATAAAATCGTGGTCAAGTAGCGCTCTAGGGCGCTTTTGAGACGATGGCACTGCGGGATCGTATGCAGGCTGGTTACTAATTAGTTCATTGGGAACGTTAGGAAGTTTATCAAAGAACATTTTAGAAAGGTCCTTTATATGTGGTAGAAATGGTTTAACTTTTATATCACAATATATGACCTCATTGCGTACGAAGCAGGGAGCATTAACAATTTGTCTCAAAAGTGAGTTCGTCAGCGTGTGTAATTTCTTTAAATGACACATGCCAGCGGATCTAAATATTTGTGATCCGTAGCACATGACCGGTTGGATGATAGATTTGTAGAGCAAGTGGCTTGAGGGAGAGCAAAAAGTTCAACTCATCTTATGCAACAGTCCTCAACAATAAATATCCACTTCTTTCAGGCAAAAATCCAAGGAGATCAATGGAAATTGTCTCAAAACGTTGAGAATACACAGGTGTGTCTAAGAGTCCGGAAGGTTTTTGGTTGGATGGTTTGTAGCAATTACATTCTGTGCAATTATTTGCATAATCAGTGATGTAAAACGCATACCCGTCCAATAATACCTTTTGGAGATTCTTTCAAACTTTCCATCGGCTCGTAAATGACCTGCGTTTGGTGCATCATGGTGAATTTTCAAAATATCTTGTCTTTCGTGAATTGGCACTACTAATTGTGCCTTTTCACTTTCAGAAGAAGGTGAGTAACGGAATAAAATTCATTGATTCATGAGGTATACTCTTTCTAACCAGTTGGCAAAATTAACACCCTTTTTATTGTTTTCAAAACATTCAATTATTTTCTTCATCTCATCACCCTTCACTTGTTCTTGACGAACTTCTTTAGGTGAGCGTGTGGGAAAATTGACGAAAAAGCAAGAATGTCACAGTCTGCTTTTTCTTGCTCTGAGGTGGAACTAGACAATAAGTCTGCAATAAAGTTCGATCTTCCGGGAATATAGTCGATAGTTAGATTATAAGATTGGATCTGTAGTGCCCCCATCGTGCAAGTCTTCCGGTGGGAGATTTCAAAGATAATAACCATTTTAAAGGCTGGTGGTCAGAGGAGAGTCTAATAGTTTGTCCTTCAACGTAACCTCTAACATTTTCAAGGACCCACACAACTGCAAGAGCTTCTCTTTCTGTGGTAGAATAATTTCGCTCCGAGGACGAAAGTAATCGGCTTGCGTATTCTATTGGGTGTTCATCTTTTTCTCCTTGGAGTAAAACTGCTTCGAGGGCCACGCTACTGGCATCTGTTCGGATAACAAACGGCTTGGTACCATCAGCTGGCTTAAGGACAGGAGGAGACGCTAGTTTTAATTTTAGATCTCTGAAAGCTTCTTCTTGTTCAGAGCCCCACTTCCACATTGCATTTTTCTTAGTTAAGTCTGTTAGTGGTTTTGCAATTTGAGAAAAGTTTGGAATGTATCGCCGATACCAGGAACAGGTTTGTACAAAGCTTTGTACTTGTTTAACAGAGGTTGGGGATGACATATCTGCGATAGCAGCTGTCTTTTGTGGATCAACTGAGATGCCTTCCTTAGTAATGTAATATGTCCTAAGTACTTCACTTTTTTACAACAGAAGTTGCACTTCTCTCTATTTGCATTTAATTTAAACAATGAAAGACATTTAAAAACTTGTTCTGGGTCAGAAAGATGTTTCTGGAAGGTTGGAGACAATATTATGATATCATCAAGATATAGCAGTGCTAGCACATTGTTTAATCCTGAACGGAACTTGTATATCAACCTTTGGAAGGTTGCAGGTGCATTTCGTAATCCAAATGGTATACGAATGAACTTATAAATACCAAAAGGGCATGTGAAAGCAGTTTTATCTCGATTCTCTGCCGCCACTTTTACTTGGTGGTATCCTGAACGCAAGTCAATAGTCGACATATAAGGTGTTAGCTTAGCTTCGTTAAGAAAGTCATCCATCCGAGGCAAAAGATAACTATCTGGGACGGTTTGAGTGTTAAACTTCCGGTAGTCTATGCAGAGACGCATGCTGACATCTGGTTATGGAATCAAAACAACGGGAGAGACGTATGAAGATTCCCATTCTACTATAATGCCTTGTTGTAGCAGAGAATCTAGCTCTTTCTTCAACAGTTCTTTCCTGGCTGGATTCATTCGGTAGGGAGGCACTGAAATTGGTGGATTGTGTTCATTGTTGATGCTATGCTCGATAAATGGAGTAGCTGCTTCTCCTACTTCGAAGATAGAGTGATGATTTTTAAGTAAGCTATCTAGTTCCATACGCTGAGAACCAAGGAGTTCTTGTGCTTCATCTTCCCGTAGTTGACAGTTATTTTTCGCCACGGGCCGTACATTAACTGAAGTTCTCTGATAAGGCGTTACGAAATCGTACGATTTTCGGGAATCGTCACAAAAAGTCCAACAGCTCTTTCGGAAATTCAGTACTATTCCAGCATTTTTTCAAGAAAGTCAACTCCAAGTAGAGTGGAATTGTTTTTGGCATCAGGCAAAATTATAAAGGGGTTTTAAACTTTCTGCCTTCCAGTATGACGGTTCGAAATGTACGTAGAACTTCTTTCTGAGTAACGATTCCATCAGCAAAGGATAGAGATATTACTGTCTTCTCAAATGCAGCTCCTTGTTGGAGAAGGATAGTGTAAAGAGTTTCTCCTGTAATCGAATGACTTGCACCACTGTCCGCGAATGCAGTTCCTGAAACTCCATTTATGCTGATCCTGAGTACAGCATTTCTGTTCGAAGGAGAGAGACTGTTAACTTGCAGAATTCCAAAATGAGCTAGATCACCCTTGGAAGGATTGCAGTCAGGGCATTTTGACTTGATGTAGCCGGGCTTTCCACATCCGTAGCGGGACAGAGGAGTTCGGCTTTCAAATTGCGAGGGCCCTCTAACTGATTTTCTTGGTTCTTCCTTTGCCTTATCCACTGTTCTTGTACTGATTTGTTTATTTATTTTTGAGGGGAAAGAAGTTCTTCTTACGTCTGGTAAAACTTTATGGTTCGACGTCTTACCTCGAGCAATTTCATAATCGTCTAATTTTGGTACTAACTCAGAGGAGCTTTTAATATCTCCCCAGATATCCACGAAGTGTTCTTTAACTTCCTTCGAAACTCTTTTCTTAAGCTGATCGGTAAGAACCAAATCCCTAAGGGAGTTAAAGTCTTTCACTTCTAGGCTATGTAGCCATCCTTCTAAGTAATTATTTAGCTCGTACGCGAAATCCTTCCACGAAGCTTCGGGTTGTTTTTGATGAGTACTGAACTTCATTCGAAACGATTCAGCACTTAACTTGAATCGTTGAAGTAGCACTTGTTTAATGTGCCAGTGGTTTTCTAATTTAACTTTGGGTTCACTCAAGATAATATGAGAAATGTCGACAGGTAACATAGGTAGAAGGTGTGTTACATAATCGACTTCACCTATGTTAACTTGCTCACACTGCCTTTCAAATATTTTAAGACGGGTGGAAATATCAGAATTTTCCACAAATCTAGGTATGAAGTGTTGGATATTTATTTTCTCTGCAGCAGCAGCACTAGTGTTAGTTGAAGTAGCTGTCATGCGTTCTAGTTCTAAAATCAGTCCCTCTTGTTTTCGTTTGTGTTCATTTTCCTCCTTTTCGTCACGTTCTGCCTGAACCCTAGTTTCAATAATTGTTTCTAAAAGGGTTTTGGTAAACTGTTCATCATAGTCTTTCGAAGTTAGGATTAAATTTTTAAAGTCTATTACTCTCATCATTTCTCCTATTTCGAGGCCTAATTCTGTAGCTATCGTTTTTAAGTCATCTTTGCGCGCTATAGCAAGATAAGCCATTGCTTTAACTTTAGAAAAAAGGGTCAATTATAAAGTACGACAGCCGCAAATTAAATGCAGTTAATCTAGTTTTTTTTACCTACATAATTGAGCATCAACTAGCCATTAAAATAACAAGAATTGGATATTCGAGCATAGTACTATTTTAAAAAAAATATTATAGATGTTTGACAGAAAACAAAATCTAAACTTTGAAAGCAAAATAAAAATTCAAGTAAAAATAAATTCTGATAAACTTAGTCAAAAAAACAACATATAAATTAATCCTTTCAAGGAATAAAAATATTGCAAATATTTGATAGAATACCAAATCTTAGCTTTCAAAAATAATAATAATAATTCACATATAAAAGAAATTCTGATGAAATTCAAAGCCAAAACAAAACCTATGAATGAATCTTTTGAAGAAATAAAAAATACTTTTCTACTATACTTTTTTTTTTGATAACAAAAAATAATAATTTCTTTCTTTTAGATTCACACATATTTTATATGTGATCAAAATTCTTCAATATAGTTAGAAATAAAACACAATATAATAACACTTAAATTCAATAAAAAAAGATAATTACAATACTAAACAGGAAATATCAATCTCAGTGACACTCTTGCGTCATAAGCAAATTAATGTCTCGAGAAAATATTATATGAAACAAGACCTTGTGTGATTGAAATTTTTAATTAATAAAAAATATTTTCAAATATGTACACACATTTTAATAGCAATAGTTTTAAGAGAACAGAAGAAAGAGTGAAAAATGTAATAAACATAACATATTTCCTACTTTTCTTTCCTTTTTATACAAATTTTACGGTATAATCAGAACGTAAACATCCTTGGGGGGGGTGAGATACCCTGCGCAAGAACTTTAGGCCATTTTTTTCGCGTGAGTGATGCAGGGTTATAAGATAAATTAGTACTTACATATATGGCAATAATTGTTGGCAATACCAATTTCGTATGTGTCATGTGCGCTGAATATGCAATCATATGCTTCATTTCATATAATGCCGCCAAAAGATTGTGATAATATGTAAGTACTGATAAATCCAACTTAAGCAATGAAGATCAATTATTACTAAGACAAAAATATTCGTTAAATATTAGTAATCAACTACATTTAATACTTATACGTAATGTCCAAAAATAAAAAAGCATTCTTGAAATATAGATTACATTCAATTTTACTAACTAATTTTGCTCATTCTGTAATTTCTGTTCAGCAAATTTTGATCCTTTCAATATTCGAAAATGAGAGTGAAAGGAATCATAAAGTATATTGAAATTGTTGAAGCTCCTTTAACTAATTTTTTATGAGAACTTTTAACACATTTTCCATAAATTTACTAATAAGCTAAAAAAGTTCTTTAAAACTTACAAGAAATTAGTCTCCTAAAAATTATAGTTTAAAAAAACTAAAAAACTCACTTTTTTATAGTTAATCGAACTAAATAGGAAAAATAATTCTTAATATAAAAATAAAATGATTAGCGAGAAAATATTAATGTCATTGTGATAAAAATGTGGGGTGCTCAATATCAATTGTTATAATTTCTTACTAGTACTATTCCGAAATGCTGAGTTAGTGTAAAAATGTAGAACAAAGCACCCCACGCTTTTACCACAATGACATTAATATATATTTTCTCGTTAATCATTTTATTCTTACATTATGAATTATTTTTTATACTTTTTAGTTTGATTAATTATAAAAGCGTGTTTTTTGGTTTTTTAAAACTATAATTTATTTTTCATTTTTTTAGTTCGATCTACAATAAAAGCATGCTTTTTTAATTTTTTAAGCTATCATTTATTTATTTCCATTTTCAAAGAAAGTGGGCAATTGTTTATATTATAATAAGAAATTACTGACATGAGTGTTTTCGCTTTAGAGTTGTAACTTAATCTTTTAGTCACCAAATCTGGAAATCGTTAATCGTCATGATCCTAATCAGGACAATGGAACAAAATTATTGTATTGTGGCCAGTCCTTGACAAGTGTGCAAAATTTCGAATTAATCAGACCTTTTAGAGTGGGTAAAAATATAGTTCAGAGATTCCGTTACATACAGGTGAAGCTTATAAAAGAGTCTAAAAAGATTAATAATTGAAAACGAAAATTCATTTTGTAAACTTGCCTTTTTAAACCATGCAAGGAATTTTGGAGATCAATATGAAAGTAAAGCTAAAATTATTAAGATGATCAACCGTTCTCCTTTTATAGGTCCTGTCCTTCCTCGAAAAATGTCCTCCTTTTTTCAATATTTTAAAACAGATCTGTTAATCTCTATATTCAGAGATGAACCAAACATGTTTCTAATATGTCGAGGAATAGTCTGAAATAAATATCACAGGAAATAACAGTTTTCAATGGTGTTTTTTGACTTTATCGCAAGTAAATTGGGCAGATATAGAAAACTGTGTTGATTTTTTTATCAAAAGAAATGCCTGATATTAAAATCATTGACAATGGTCATTTTGAAGACTGAATGTGTATTTAAATTATAATAAAATTGAAACAACTAGAAAATCAACATGCTGAAACTGATAAGATGGGTTGAAATACTTAAACATTTCAAAAATAAACACATCCCATAAGAAAATTTAGTTATTCTTTTTTAATTTACATTGTGCTGCCCTGGAACTAATGCACCAGTTGAGTCTTTTCAGTTGGTAATTAATGGACAAGTCAAAACTCAAGATTGAATGTTGATATTTTTTAACTGCAGTACTTACAGTAAAGATGAAAGATAATTTTTGCTCCAAAATTTCCGACAAATTAGAAAATAATATATTGAGAAACGAAAAAATGCATTTTTGTTTGAATTAATAAAATGTTTCATATATTTACGTTGTAACATTTTCTTAAATTTTTCGTTCTCCTTTTCATAGTAAAAAAACTGGTAACCTTAAAATTATTCCAAAGTAACACAATTATTTGCCTGAATATTTTAAACAATATTATGAATACATTATTATGAATCAAGTAAATTACATTACATTTATAGCACTAATCCGTCAAAATAAGGTAAATATTTATCCCATTAAATTTTTCGTTCAAAAGCAGAAATACAAATGAGAACATTTAACTCAAAAATCAAAATAATCTAGTACTCATGTGTTCTTCCGCGGGTAACGTGGTAGATATACGAAAAATAGTTCGGAAGATTTATGAGAACTAAATTTGTTGTTGAACCCCAATTTTTAAAATATGTGAAGCCGGTATATTGAAAGAACTTCTGTAATCCTGAATATCTTTTTATATTTTTTTGAGAGTGTTAATTAACCATTTTTTCGGATTTTCAGTGCATGCAAGGTTTTATATTCGATAAAGCCATGTGATCAAACCTGATACAAACATTCTCACTTCAAAATGAGTATGTCTTTTTTTCTCCGTGTAATAAACTTAATTTTGTTGAATATGTATAACTTTTTCTATTTTGCATTATCTTTTAACACAAAAAATATTTAAGTCCCCCTCAGCTTTGTGTTAAACGAATTTCACTGTAGTTTTATGCGTAGCTTACAGAAGCAAATATTAGTATGCCATTACACAGAAAATAGTGTAGAATCACCTGAATGCAGCAGCGGAAATTTTATTTTGTTGAGTTGAAGGTTTATTTCACACATTGTTTTTTGAGTAAAGCGCTTAGTATCTCGGTATTTGAAATACATTCTTCCAAGTGTATCGGTGTGTTTCACTTTTCCATTTTATATTTCTAGATGATCACATGACGACGGCATATGATTAAAAAAATATAAAAACCACCAGAAAGTGAAACATGATGGAGTTGTTATTACTTTTGATAACCATACAAGCTTTAAGATTATGTGCTAACTGGTATGTAATTCTTAGAATTTAAATGCATTTTCACCGCCATTTATAGGTGATAATACGAAGTTCTGTTGCAGATCACATAAGAAATAAATAATTGCTATGGAATAAGTCTGGTTGAATTTTAGAATTCTAAAAATAAATTCAACAATAGGCATGAATAATTTCATTTCGAATAAAATTCTATGTAAAAATATCTTTATCTCTGATTCTTTTCTTTTTATTGTAATCTGAGGTAAAACCTTTAGAAAAGATCTTGTATTGTACTTACTTTTTCATACAACTATTTTTTTTTCTTAATTCGTTAATATATATATATATATATATATATATATATATATATATATATATATATATATATATATATATATACTGGTGTGCAAAAATTAAGGACGAAGTCGAAAAATTAGCATATCAGCTGAACGAAGAGGCAGAGTGGACAGAAAGACCAATCAGGAGATTAAGTAAGGTGATGTACGGTAGCACATGCGCAGATATGCAGGTAGACGTAATGGGGGAGTGTCTGAGTAGTATAAAGCATGTTGTCGGTGTAAGATCAGTATTTCTGGCAAAGAGATTGCACGCCGTATAGCAGTTAAAATCACACCGAGTTGCTGCCTCAGCGAGAAATGGCGAATAATCAATCTGTTAGACGACATCTGGATGCTTTTACCCGAGGTCGAATTATTGGGAAGTTGGAGGAAGGCCGCAGTGTGACAAGTGTGGTTGCAGAGTTCGGAATTGCTCACAGCATCGTTTCACGACTTTGGAGACAATTTCAAACTATAGGAACAGCTATCCGGGGGTTCAGTAGTGGTCGTCCACGAGGAACCACACCCGCAGATGACCGGTACATTGTCTTACAGGCCAGAAGAAACAGGCGGCAGACAGCGGGAGAAATCGCTAGACACACGACACAAGCGACTGGACGACCGATATCGCGTTTTACCGTGGCCAGAAGACTGCACGGTGGTGGTCTGTTTGCACGATGCCCTTTTCGGTGTGTACCTTTAACGCCTGCCCATCGGAGAAGGCGTTCTCTGTGGTGCCGGGAACACCGGAATTGGAGAGACAATGAATGGGGACGAGTACTCTTTACAGATGAGAGCAGATTCAGTTTGAGTAGCGATTCTCATCGCATACTCATCTGGAGAGAGCGGGGAAGCCGCAATCATTCCTCGAACATCATTGAAAGGGACAAGTATGGAGGTCGCGGTGTTCTCGTTTGGGGAGGCATCATGCTTGGTAGTCGTACAGACCTTCACATCTTCAACGCAGGTTCAGTCAACGGGACCCGTTATTGTAACGAGATTCTTCTTCCATATGTGCGTCTTTTTAGAGGCGCTATGGGTCTGCAGTTCCTTTTCATGGACGACAATGCACCATGTCATCGCACAGTAGCTGTTATATTGACGATATAAAGACTGGTAGCTGTTCGCCGCGTTATATCAGTAAGATAGATTGTTTTAAATTTTTTCTAGAGAGGATTCTAGTAAGTTAAGAAATTATCTATAAATGTAGATTCGGTGGTTAATTTATCATAAAGATGGTGAGTAAGGTTTAATGCGCTACTTGTTGAGAATCGTAGTTTATGTCATATCACTCCTGATCATTAGCCTCCTAGACTTGTGTTATATTGCTTAATATAAATTGAGATAATAATAAACTAGTTTTATTATGGAAGCTATGAGTGGTCAATCTTTTATCCCCTCAAACTTAGGTCATGTGGATGATGAAGAGATGATACCCACAGCCCGTGGGGTATCATACAGTCAGTTTGCCAATCTCAAAAAGAAAAGGAAAAGAAAACTGGACACTTACTAACCAAGCAGATTTAGGGTTAAACCTGACTAGATTTACATTAAATGTTGAAGATTTGTTATTGAAGCACCAAATTCATCTCTCTCCTTTAAAGCATTAGGTTGTTGTTCAGTTATTTCATATATTTATTTAATTTTAATTTAATTCATTAACAGGTGCTTCCTAAATTTTAAGCGCTAATCTTCACTACAGGTAGAAATTTAATTCTTTTAAAGTAAGTAGTAGTACTACTAGAGCTTTCAAAAAGACAGTTGATAAATTTGCGAAAATTCAAAAATTAGATAAGCAGGGTCTACCCGAAACCAAAAACCAGGGTAAGGGGTATATGCAGTGGCGCACACAAAAGGGGTGTCCTGGGGGTCCGGACACCTCCCAAAGTCCATGTTTTTTTGTCCGATTTATTAAAATTCGAAGTATATATAGTACGTAAAATTTATATTAAATATTTGTTTTTAATGATTAATTTTATTAATTAATGCTAATTATTTATTCAATAATTAATTTTTTACTGTTTTTTTGTTCCCGAAAATCAACAAAATCAAAAGCAGCATGATACAAGAATAGTGCAGTTTCGACCCTGGACCCCCCTTGACAAATTCCTGTGTGCGCTATTGGGTATATGAGACAAAAAAGTTTGTGAACCTCTGCTCTAGAGCTAGAAGGTGTTTTCGTGGAACCCTATTTCATACACACACTTAATAGAATATATCTTAAAATAATATTTAAAGTAGATTAACAATAGACCTCACAGTATAAAGGCAATTAAAAAAGTATTGCATTTATTATTAAAAGTTTTTAATATTGTAACGTAGATCCAGGTTCGTGGATTTTAAGCAAAACAATCACAAAGAAAATAAACAGTTCTTTAAGAGCGATGTGAATTTATTATCGAAAATCCAAACCTTTAAATACAGGATTCAGTAGCAATATTCACAGGGTCAATATCCGAAGGTCTTCACACCTTCAACAGCAATCAAACACTATCACCAGTGCTTAAAAATACACGTTCGTAAAGATTATTCACAAGCACAGCCGAGCTAATCGCTAATCAAAACAATCCTCACTACTTGCTGGTTTAATCCAGACTCATCGCCGTACCGGTGAGCATCTTTTTATAGGCGCGATAGAAACTTCCAGAAATATAACATCTCGTGTCATTGAATGTGACACCAGTGGAGAGATCTACTACTTTCTAGAAGATTCCAGAGGGTTCCGAACTCGCAAACAGGGTCGCCAAAGACGCCAAAATGGTCACCAAAAATGATGCCAACTTGGCTCTATCGCCAAGATTTCGCCAAGTTCTCATTGAATCGTCATTATATCGTAAGGGGCGGCATTGCTTGTGAATAGTACAATTTTAACATGAAATAAATATAACATAGAGTAATATAAATGCATTAAGTACTCAAATACAAATTATTTACACTATTTACACAAAATTCATAACAATATAGTTTACTCATTAATAATATTAGTCTGTGATATAAGTGTCACCTATCCATGCATTATGTTTAGAAACTGGGATATATATTTGCATTTTTTCACACACTGTCGAAGTCTAGGTCTATTGAGAATAATTGAAACTGCATTAGATATTCTGACAAATTATATTATAATAATATATGTGAGAGAATCTACGGTGGCAAAACACACAATATATAAATATTACCGAAATTACTTAACCCGGACCACTATCAATAACTGACTCGCCTAAACTCAATTCCAATACTATCACAGATCCTAATATTAAATAGTCAATCCTACCTTGATGTAGTCTGAAGTAACGATCACAATAATCCTAGATGAAGTTGCGTAATTACTCGAATGCAATGGTATGCACCTAGACTTAATTCCTCTTTATCACATATAATTTCTGTTAGACGCCACGTAATGTTTTCCAAAACCTCTTCACGTTTGAGCCATGGATTATCTTTACATTCCATCAATTACCACAGCACTTACTCTAACTTCTGATATTTAAAAGCTGCCTAATTTACATCTTTCCTTCACGCTTCACTTCTTGGATTTGGTTGGAAAAGAGTTGCCATTAATTCTGGCCCCAGAGAACCCAAATGACATGTTAAAGAAAAGACGCGTGAGCCCGTCACAATTGTACTAACGAGTATAAAATTATCTCGTGGAACTCAGAAGAGTAAACAATAAACTATTAACAATCCAGTAAGTAATATGTATATTTAAAGATAAAACGTTACCTAATATTATTTTATTACTATTATAAAAAAAAGTTAAAAAAAAGTGTTTCAAAATAAAGTTATCATGTATGAATAAAAATTTCAGCTTCTTCATGACAGAGATGTGCTTTAAATTTTTGTAGATTTACAAACATTTTAGAGAATGTGAATCCATTTTATGCACACATTTAAAATCTTCTTTTCGATTTTGTATTGGGACTCGTGAAACCCCAGGGCTCCGTGGAACACAGTTTGAAGACCACTGCTTTATCGCATAGCTTTGTAGAGTGCCCCTGAGAATTGCTCCACGTGCCATAGGTTGCCGATCCTTGCTGTAAGTGTGCAAATCTAAATCTTTAGACTGAAAGTTATAATAATATTGTTACGTAGATCCGGGGTTCGAGGATTTTATTCCAATAAGTGGCAAAGAACAAGACAGTTCTTTAAGAGCGATGATAATTTATTGTAGAAAATCCAACCCTTTAAATATAGGATTCAGTAGCAATATTAACAAAATAAATTTCAGAAGGTCTTCACACCTTCAACAACACTCAGATACAGTAATCGATGTCTAAAGTACACGTATATAAAACATTATCACAAGTAATCACTAATCGCTTCAACAGTCAAAGCAATTCTAACTGATCGCTAGTCAAAACCAGATTGACCCACTTTCGGCGAGCTCTTTCTCTATTTGTATCCCTCGTGGATAATTCGAGAAAGACCCGCTTGCGCCATAAGTCTTGAAATTAGTGGGTTTCTCTACTAATTTCTAGTAGAATCCAGAGGGTTCCGAAGTTACCAAAATGGTCGCCAAAAATGAAGCCCACTTGGCTGTATCGCCAAGATTTCGCCAAGTTCCCATTGAATCACCATTTTAAGGTAAGGGATGGCGTTTGCTTGTGACTTACAATTTTAACGTAAATTAAATCTAATTTAGAGTAAGTTCAAGACATTACACATCCAAATACAAATTGTTTACACTATTTGACACAAAATTGGTAACATTTTAGAAGTAACTTTTTTATGGTTTTTCTGCTGAGTTGGAGAGAAGTTATATTTATTTATTCTAGATAATTTTGTTTAAACATTTACTTTATTTAGGTAAGGATTCAGTTCTGTCGTAATATCTTGAGTACTTGTCTGCAAAATATGGAAAACAATTCTAGAATAAACTTCGAAAATAATTCCACAAGTTTCCTGATTCGCAGATCTGCGTGTTCATTTTTTGTTCAAGGCAATGCTATGAATTCTCTAAGTACTTTTACCCGTTTCGTCGGCGCAAATCTCGCCAAGCAGGCTTTATTGGCGACAACACACAAAATGAAATTAAGTAAATGTAAATAAATGTTAGTTCTCTGGTTTTTCATCTATTTTTGATGTATTATGAAAAAGACGTCACTGATAAGAAAAGACCGTGACTTGTTTTGAAATCTGGTGGTAAAAGGTTACCAGCGGGAATATTCTGTTTTTCGTCAGTAGTATCACCTTTGGCGAATCAATCGCTTGCGCTGGCGAAACATAAAAGTACTATTCTATGATGTTTTGAAATGTTTACTCATCTGCGACTAAACATTCTTATCCTCAGAATATATAAAGAATCAATAAATAAATCCATTTATTTACTATAAGTAAACAATGATTTAATTGATG
This sequence comes from Trichonephila clavipes, assembly GCA_019973935.1. Taxonomy (NCBI): domain Eukaryota; kingdom Metazoa; phylum Arthropoda; class Arachnida; order Araneae; family Nephilidae; genus Trichonephila; species Trichonephila clavipes. The sequence continues at coordinate 21,332 of BMAU01015851.1, forward strand.
TATGTCAAGTATAAATGAATAGCATAAAAAATAATCATCCTTCTCAGTTACTGTTCAATATTTATGTTTCAAAATAGTCCTAAATCTTCGATGCTTATAAATATTTACAGAGTCAATGGAAGCTTGTTCTAGTTAAAAGTCATCTGAATGGATTAAAAACAAACTAGAAACGCATTATTCCAAATGATATCAGATTAATTGACTTCGGAAATAATATCGGTCAAGGATAGTGAAAAGTTCGATAGTTCTTTTATGCACACCCTGAGAATGTTATCAGTATGTGTTCGAGGTTAATACAGAGAAATTTTCTTTTTTCTCCTTTTACTTCGAAAATGCAACTGAATAACATTTTTTTTTTATTATTGTTATACTTCGTAACAAAGGATATTTTTGCCCTTTATTGAACCAATAGCATATGTCAAATCAAAACACGAATGATAAACAGAAGAATCGAATACGAAATATTTTTGTTCGTTAAAGAATTTTTTTTCAGAAAAAAAATCGTTTGGGCAAGAAGATTTTTAAAACCTCCAGACTAGTGTTATTTAAAAAAAAAAAAAAAAAAAACTGAGTCCAACTAACGGCGAACCTATTTCCATTCTTACATAATACGAGTTATACAGCTGTTTATACTCATCAATAGTAAAGCTGTTATTTACATGTATTATGGAGTTGTATTTATTTATTTATTTTTCTCAAAGTATATAGATTGGGCCGCTATGAAAATTATGATTGAATATTGGGTCGCAAATATTGAAAGTTTGAGAGGCACTGTGTTAAGTGATTTTCGCTGTATTTTTCTTTTTATGGACATCGTTTTCTTGTACCCCGATTAAAACAAACTCCGTTGATTTTATCTTTCTCGCCCGATTTGGGACTGCGATTGAGTGAACGGCTATGTAAGACCACATTAGTGAAAAAGTCACTGTAAAAAAAGTCACTGAAATTTGTGGTCATCGAACCTAATGATGTGATGGAGGGGGTCAGTTTTCCGCACTCTCAAATATATGCTAGTCATCACTTAACCAAATGGTGTGCATTTTTTTTCTATTTTATTTTTCCTTCAACTGATATGACCCTTACCCCACCACCTCCTACGTTTTTTCATCGCGGGCCCGCTTGACGTTGACTTTCGAGACACCCTGTATATTCCATTTATCAGACCGGCGAAATGCATTTTCTTAACATATCGTAAAAAATACAACTGCCGAACGTAATATGTTTCACACAAGATCAAGATATGCACAGTCTTATTCTGACATGGCAAAATATACAAAAATAGCACAAAATCTGAAAAAAAGATATTTATGTGAGGTTTTCCCGAGTTTTTTTAATGTTTCCTTTTATCTCATTTCAGTGTCCAACTACTCATTGAATGGGAAGCAGAAATGATGAATAAATTGTTTGTTTCTGCTATTTGTTTTAGTTCTATACGAATCAGATTAGGTTACCAATACGATATCAGATAATTGTATTTGTAGCTGTTGCCCTTGGAAACGATTATCAACGGGTACGGTTCATTAGTGTTAAGTCCAAGAGTTCCTTACGTGAAACATTACGTTCGATTGTTTTTCTAGGTGATACGTTCATAGTTCTTTAGTGATACGCGATCAATCGGTGTTATTAGTTTTCGAGTAATAACTTACGCTAGAAAATTCCAAAAATAAGGAAAGCAGGGTATTTTTTCATCTTGCCGGTGCACATCTCGCCAAGCAGACTTTATTGGCGACATCACATAATATACATATAAAAAATGTTAATGTATTAGGAAAAAGACGTTATTGAGATAAGAAAAGGCCGCGTCTTTTGTTTTGAAAATGTGGTGCTAAAAGGTTACTAGACGGAATATAGCTTGGTGTTGGTGGTATCATTATTGGCGATTTTATCGCCTGTGCAGGAGAAATGAAAAACACTAAAAGCAGTTTTAGAATATTCTGGTTGACTTTTAAAATGGATGTAGCATTCCTTGGAAAACAGAAAAGGAGAAAAGGACGCACATGATGTTAGAACCAAACCCGGTACTTACGTATTATCTCAACAATCGCCAACTCTATTTATAACCCGCCGAGTTGGAAACCCCGATTTCCTATACGTCGTACACGCTGCATTGGCAACCATGTGCTTCGTTTCGTATAATGTCGCCAATAGGATGCGATAATACGCTAGTACCAGCATTTTTTATAACAAAATAGGATTCAAAGGAAAAAATTACTAGAGCAAACACAAGACAACCGAAGCAATTGCAATGAACTTTGAATTAAGGTGGCTCTGTAAAGCAACTATAGAGAAGTAAAGATCAAATAGAAATCAAGGTAAAATCGTATTTTGATGCACTGCTAGGCAGTGATTATTGAAATCATGCCAAAAGGGTGATAAGTAGAGTGGCCAGAGATTACAGAAGACTAATTTATTAGTTTTGCGCATAAATTGAAGGATATCGTTTGGCGTCAAAAATAAAAAGGCGCCAAGGAGTGAGGTATATAAAATAAGATTCAACCAACCCAATTATATTTTCATCTCATTTCAGAATGTCATACTTGAATTGATACATCAAAAAAATTACTAGTTTTCTACGATAATTATGAAATAATTGAAATAAAATAATGCATTGAAAAACAGTCGCACGTGGAGAATTATATTCTTAAGAAAGATGAACGATATTTTTAAGCGATTTCCTGCTGTCAGAAAATTATTAATCTACAAGCAACTGTGAATCCTAGAAAACACAATGCTTTTTTTTAACCAAGTGTTTAAAATTCCAATGTTGAGTGATGTTTTTTTTTTTTTTTCATTTTTTGCTTTTTAGAGTAGATTATTTTATTGAAACACATCAAGCATTCAGAAGCGCCCGAGAGAAAAAAAACACCTGGTTTGCTATCTCTGAGAATATTTCTTTTTAAAAAAGAATTTATTTTTATATCTACACACGTATAACATTTATTATTTCAAAGAATTTCAAAATGAAACGGCAAATCCATATTCGAGTGAGTTTTCTCAAATTTCGCATATGTTTTCCTACAATCTGCAAACTCATACTTACGTATTATCGCAACCGTATTGGCGACATTATATGAAATGAAGCACACACACATGGTTGCCGATTCAGTGCGTACGACATGTACGAAGTCGGTGTTGCCAACTTGGCGAGTAATATTGAACATTGCTATTGATCCGATTGATTGAATATTAACGTCGCACTGTTCAGCTACACGAGGGCTTTTGGTGACGGACCGCGTAATTTTGAACCATGATCAAGTGACGTGGACAACACCTGAGCTGCCCCCCTCTCCTAACTACCACACCACACCAACGGGAGGACGTTTCAGCTCTCGACAGATTTAACGTGCATCGCTGCCCTACACGACGGGTCTTAGTGGTACTGGGCTCGAACTCGTGACAAGGCAAGTCACGGTCCGATACTATACCACTCGGCTACCGCGGCCACGCCATTGATCCGATAATTCGTAAATACCAAACTGATCAATATCCATGTAGAGATAAGCGAATTTTCTGTTTCGCTTTGATTACTTTTCAATTGAAAATAGGGTACTCTTTTCCATTTCTGCGGCGCAAATTTCGCCAAGCAGACTTTATTGGCGAAAACACGCAATATACACATCAAAAAATGTTTAAAACGCTAATGAATGTTGGTTAATGTTAGAAAAGAAAAATTAGTACTACTTACGTATTATCGCAACCTATTGGCGACATTATATGAAACGAAGCACACGATTGCCAATTCAGCGCATACGACACGTGCAAAATTGGGGTTGCCAACTTGGCGAGTTATCTTGAAAGTTGGTGATTGTTGCGATAATACGTAAGTACCAATTTCGTTACTGATAAGAAAAATCCACGACTGTTTTGAAAATTTATTGGCGAACGTTTACCGGCCGGGAATATTCCGTTTGGTGTCGGTTGTATCATTATTGGCGACTTTATCGCCTGCCCCGGCAAAACGGAAAAGTACCGTAAATTGGTACATAAACACTTGTATCTGTTATGTATAAATGGAAAATACACGAATAGAAAGAGAATACTTTCAACATAGATATTGATGGTTTTAAAAATGAAATTTAAGTAACATAAAATTGCTATAAATAAAGAGTGTTTTTTTTCCAGGTATAGAAGTTTAAGTTAGCATTACTTTCCAAGATGGCGACTGATTTAACAGCTGTCAAGTGATTTACTCTCAGTTTGGTTTGGCAATTCATCAAAACGATCATCAAGCAAGGCGTAGATTCGTCGAATGGGCTCAAAACGAGATTGCCGTTGTTCCCTATTTTCATAAGCGAATTTTGTTTAGCGATGAAGCGCACTTCTGGTTGAATGGCTATGTCAACAAACAAAACTGCCGCATTTGGAGTGAAGCTAATCCACAAGTGTATGTCGAAACACCGTTACATCCAGAAAAACTGACTGTTTGGTGCACTTTATGGGCTGGTGGAATCATTGGTCCGTACTTCTTCAAAAACGATGAAGACCACAACATTACAGTCAATGATGATCGGTATAGAGTCATGATTACTAACTTTTTCATTTCTGAATTGAGCAATCATGATGTCCAGGAGCTGTGGTTCCAACAAGACGGCACAACATGTCACACAGCTCGTGCCACAATCGATTTACTGAAAGACACGTTTGGCGACCGCCTAATTTCACGTTTTGGACCTGTGAATTGGCCTCCAAGATCTTGTGATTTAACACCGCTAGACTATTTTCTGTGGGCTATGTAAAGTCATTGGTCAATGCGGATAAGCCACAAACACTTGATCATTTGGAAGACAACATTAGCCGTGTTATTGCCGATATATGGCCACAAATGTTGGAAAAAGTCATCGAAAATTGGACGTCCAGATTGGACTACATCCGAGCCAGCCATGGCAGTCATATGCCAGAAATTATATTTAAAATGTAATGCCACAAGATTATCTTTCGAATAAAAAAAATTCATGTCAATCGAATAATACATCGTTGTTTTATGGCAATTTAAAGTTCTATATCTCTAAAAAAACACCCTTTTTTAAATTATATAAAATACTTATATATATTTTGATATTTATTGGTTACGGGGACCATAATGCCAAACGCGTACAAAACATGCCAAACTTTGTCCTATTCCGGTTGTTGTAGTATTATAAATCGTTATGGCTGTGTTTTTAATACATTGTGGTATTCCGGTTGTTAGAAAAATAGGTGGAAGAATTCAGAACTAATTTGTTATCAGTACGCTAGCAACCAAACACCTTTTGGCTCGGTTTTGAAATTGCGCCAAATAATATTTTGGCACCCAGTAGTTTTCAATCTAAGATGGTGACCTAACACTAAGAACTCAACATGAAAATAATCAATAAAAATGGTTTCTGCATATATCCCTGATGAGAGTATTTAACACAGAAAAATCACATAAATTTTAAAAGAAGTAAAAAAAGAAAGAAAACAAGAGAGAATTTACATACTTTTTGTGGAAAACAACTTGGAAAAATATGAGTATCAGGATTTTAAAAAAAATAGAATATGTGAAGAATTAAGAAATTTTCGAAAAAAAGAAAAAACAGAAAAATGTGGAATTTAAAGACCGCCTAATTTTTTTTATCCTGTCTGTAAACAATTATCATTTCGCTGCTAAGCTTATCATATTTCATGACGGCCGAAGTGAGAGGAATTTTAATGAAGAATGTGGAAGAATTAAGAAAATAATAAAAGAAGGGGAAAAAACCGCTCTTTTGAAACAATTTAAACAAAAAGTGCGAATTCGACAATTTTTTCCGTTCAGAAAAATTGAATGCAAGGCTCTCATATTTTTTTTTAAAAAAGCGTACTATCTTCGAATAATGTTCCGAATATCCATGTTTGAAAAAAGCGACAGAAGACAAACGCTTCATTCTAGACAATGTAAGGTGCATAAATGGTCAGATTTGTAAAAAAACCCAATTAAAATTCGAATTAAATATTTGAAATTAACTCGGCTTATCGCCATAAAGATAAACCAATAAGAACTAACTATAATATATTTGATAATGATGACAACCTCAGGCTGATGGAAATTAAGTTAACCATATTATAATGTCATCCCCCAAATTGATAAATATGAACAACAATTTGCCTCGTAGTGTACTGATACCAAATTATTCAAATATTATTTTCTTTCTGTTGTTCTGTTATTAATTATAAAAACTACTAACCAAAGACGGCAGCACGTAAAAAATGCATCAAATTCTGAATTATACAGGTTGTTTGGTACTTCCGTACTATACTGTCGACCATTTTAGCCAAATCAAAAGACGTCGCGAAATCAAAAAATGTCACTAAATGTTATTGTTATAATTATAAATGAACATGCATGAGAAAAAAAACGGTTTTCTCTTATTGGCTGCATTTTGTGACATTTGGAAACATCTTTTGATTTAACGAACTTGTTCGACGGTGTAATACGTAAGTACCAGTTGTTGTTATCGTCTTGTCCATGCAGTGAAAACAAATGGCACCGAATGCGTCCAAAACGGCCCTTGCTATGTCGTAGACATTTGGTGAATAAAACAGTTGTACCGATTGTTAATATCATAAATAGCTGAAGTTAATAAAACTCCATTACATTTTAACTTTCTTCCACTGTGTCTGTATAGAATTTATCATATCGAGTAACGCCCCCAATATTTGTGTTGTTGAAGACTCAGAAAAGTAGCCGCCAACTTATGGTCCCTATAACCGTTAAGTAGCAATTTTCAGTTATATTGTTTGAATTTTTGAATTGTTATCAGCAGAAATCTAGCGCTGGTATGCACTTTTGATCCCCTGTATTTAGTATATTTAAATATTTGGCAATGTTCGGTTTGCCGAGCGCAGACGAATCATCGCCAAATATTGTTACCAAGAAATGTTGACACCGAGAAACATTGCTTATTGCAACCATTTTCTATCATTATTCGAACGGTTTTTAATAGTAATTCGATAAAATTAGTAGCGTTAACAATAAATATATAATAGCTAATTATAATATTAGTGTATATTTTATGTAAAAGATAGTTGCTAAGAGTATCCCACTTGGCGAGATTAGTGCCAAACTAACAAATATTTTTTGCATCCGCATAGTTATATTTCTCGTAATTCAACCAATAAAAATCCACGTGTAACTAAATAACATACCGTTATTGCATTTGGCGAAAGTAGACACAAAGTTTATATCTACTGACCTTCAGTGATACAATTACTAAAACGATTTTATTAAAAAATTTTAGTGATTTTCAGTGAAAATAGAGAAGGGATATTAAATTAAATTCTTATAACTCTAAACTTTTATTTCTGGAAGATCAAAGATTAAAAATAGACTGAATGTATACGTATTCCAAGTACCGGTTCTTTTTCTGTTAAAGTTTGTATCGATGTTATGAAATAATTAAATATACACATACAGTTCTTCAAGTGAGAGCTATCAGTATCAACGTTTTTGTTGTGTGTGTATTGATCTTTTTTTTAAAAAAAAAATAAGCGTTATTTTCCATTCGATATAAGAAAAAGAAAAATTTTCAAGAAATTTTGCTTTATCAAAGATTTTAAGTATGTGTGTGAACTTATGTCACATATTAGACCAGATGTACTCAACCTTTTTTCGGATGGGACACATACATATGTCAGCTATTTCACGAGGGCCGCAACATGAAGATAAATGGGGGACGAGGGGGAGGGGAGAAATGCTTTAAGACCAAGACCGCATTAAAAATTTAAAATGTGGAAAATTGATCAAAATATTATAGCTCCTGTTTTGCTTTTTTAAAATATTTTTTACATTTTTTTGTCACTAACACTAAATTAGATGCGTTTAAGAAACACTCCATCACAATTTCTGCATCAGTAAACGGTTTCATGTGATTACCAGTAGTATAACAAACTTCATAGGATGTCTTTGTTACCGCTGCGATTTTACCATTGACATAACTCTTTTTTGCTGTTGCAGAGATTATTCAGGAAAGCCTATATTTATCACCTCTCGAAAGAGATCTTCGAGGAAAAGTGTCATTGAATGATTCCCGTTTATTGGTATTTTTTAAATACAGCACTTTCGTGACAAATCAAACAAATACTGATCCATGTTTGTTTTTCACTACAAAATAGTCGAACTCCCAATTGTCTTGAAACGATATATTTTCGGATATTTTTCGCTTGTAAAGGGTGTTTTTTTAGAGGTATAGAACTTTAAATTGCAATAAAACAACGATGTATTATTCGATTGACATGAATTTTTTTTTATTCGAAAGATAATCTTGTGGCATTACATTTTAAATATGATTTCTGGCATAGGACTGCCACGGCTGGCTCGGATGTAGTCCAATTTTCGATGACTTTTTCCAACATTTGTGGCCGTATATCGGCCATAACACGGCGAATGTTGTCTTCCAAATGGTCAAGCGTTTGTGGCTTATCCGCATAGACCAATGACTTTACATAGCCCCACAGAAAATAGTCTAGCGGTGTTAAATCCCAAGATCTTGGAGGCCAATTCACAGGTCCAAAACGTGAAATTAGGCGGTCACCCAACGTGTCTTTCAATAAATCGATTGGGGCACGAGCCGTGTGATATGTTGCGCCGTCTTGTTGGAACCACAGCTCCTGGATATCATGATTGTTCAATTCAGGAATGAAAAAGTTAGTAATCATGGCTCTATACCGATCACCATTGACTGTAATGTTGTGGCCTTCATCGTTTTTGAAGAAGGATTCCACCAGCCCATAAAGCGCACCAAACAGTCAGTTTTTTTGGATATAACGGTGTTTCGACATACACTTGTGGGTCAGCTTCACTCCAAATGCGGCAGTTTTGATTGTTGACGTAGCCATTCAACCAGAAGTGCGCTTCATCGCTAAACAAAATTCGCTTATGAAAATCGGGAACAACGGCAATCTCGTTTTGGGCCCATTCGACGAATCTACGCCTTGCTTGATGATCGTTTTGATGAATTGCCAAACCAAACTGAGAATAAATCACTTGACAGCTGTTAAATCGGTCGCCATCTTGGAAAGTAATGCCAACTTAAACTTCTATACCTTGGAAAAAAAACACTCTTTAAGATATGAAAGATAGTTAAAAATTATATATAGTTCCATCCATAGAATTGTCACTACTCCACTGTTGTCTGTTATCACTAACCGTAACCGTTCCAAATAGAAAAAGAATATCGGTTCGTACCTGTCATTCTAAGTACTCTATTTTCATCAACTTCTATTGAAGCACAATGTGATAACCCAGTCTACAGATGTACAGTGCAATCACGAGCTATACGTTGCAACCTAATTTAAGAAAATAATCCGAATTCTATCGGAGCATAAGGCGTTGGCCAAGTCTCCAGATTTACAGTATTATCACTGTACGGAACTGAACTGAACGTACCTGTACGGCACCGACAGCAAGAAGCAAAATTGATATTCTTGATTTCTTGACAAAGAATCTTCCACCAAATATTTAATACCATGTTCCTAAATAAGTTAATTTCTCATGGCAATGGGCCATGACCGTACTTCTTAAAAAGGCTCGGTGGGACGCAGGTTAAGTATCGCTGCATTAGACGCTACATAAAAGTTGTTGGTCGCAGTTATCACAATTTTTAGCCAGAATCAAGCTACGACAAGTGAGAATGAGTCATATTAGTGTCGCACTATAATTCAACTCAAGGAAGTAGCCTAATGGTCAAGATAACGGACTCGTGGCAAGGTAACGGACTCGTTCCAACTCAGGACCGCTGAAGAGCCACCATGTAGGGGAGAATTGCACGTTGAATCCGTCGAGAGTTAAAAAGTCCTTCCGTTGGTGTGGCGTGGAAGTTAGGAGAAGGGGTTCCAGCTCAGGTGTCATCCTCGTCACTTGGCCATGGTTCAAAATTACGAAGTGTGTCGCCAAATGCCCTCGAGTAGCTGGATAGGGCGACGTCAATATTCACTCATTCAACATGAGTGCTATTGGTGACAGATCTCATATTGTTGAACATCGGTTAAGTGACGAGAACGACATCTTATGGTTGGAATATTATCCTTCAAACTTCAACACCACGCCAACGGGAGGACTTTAAACCACTACAGATTTAAAGTGGAGCAGCCCTTCTACACGGTTAGTATTCAGTGGCACTAGGACTGAAACCCGTCACTCGACTGAAACATTATCACCTACGAGCTTTCAGTCATGATCACACGGCAAATGGTCTTCCCATTGCCATGGTGTGGAAGTTTGGAATGCCAGATTAGGTGTCGCCTGCGTCACTTGACGGCGCTCCGAATTACGAGTTTTTTCACCAATAGCCCTGGAGGTGCTTTAAAATGCGACGTTAATAATAAATAAATAAATCAGATAGCTACAGTTTTTACAAGGGGACATTGATTGATTGTTCAAATCGATTTTTAATGCAACACGAGTGAGTGAGTGAATAATAACACCGCCCTATTCAGCTACTCGAGAGCTTCTGGCGACGAACGTAATTTTGAACCATGGTCAAGTGACGAGAACGACATTCGAGTCGGCAACCTCTTCTCCTAACTACCACACCACACCAACGGGTGCACGATTGAGGCTCGAGATATTTAACGTGCAGCGCTCCCTACACGGAGGGACTTAAGTGGCACTAGGCTCAAACTCATGACATGCCTCCCACGAGTCCGTTACTTGACTACAAGACTACCGTGGCCCAAGAGAGTGAATATTAACGTCGCACTGTTCAGCTGCACGATGGCTTTTGGTGACGGGCCTCGGAAATTTGAACCATAGTCAAGTGTCGAGGACGACACCTTAAGTGGCATCATCTCTCTTCTAACTACCACACCACACCAACGGAAGGACGTTTGAGATCTCGACAGATATCACGTCCATCACTTCCCTACACGGCGGGTCTTTAGTGGTACTGGGCTCGAACTCGTTACATGCCTGCCACGATCCGATACTTTGACCACTAGGCTGCCGCGACCACACCGTGGCCGAAAAATACACGGGAAAGAAGACACTTGATAACATGACAATGGGCCATTTAGAGTACTGGAAACCGGCCAAATAATTCCTAGCCTCTTTTTTTTTTAAAAGGAATTTCAAGATGACTTATAGAAGGGATACTTAGTGAGTGAATGTTTTTTAAAACGTCTTGCTTTTTAGCAATACAAAGACTATTGGCAACGGATCACGTTTTTTTAACCTCAGTCACGTGATAAGGACGACACCTGAGATGTCATCCCATTCTACAAACTTCCACACCACGCCCACGTGAAGGACTTGAAACCTCGACAGATTTAAAGTGCATCAACTCCTTTACACGGGGGTCTTTAGTGTTGGGGTGTCTGGAACTCATGAGACGCCGGCCACGAGTTCGGGTCCATAACCACAAGGCCACTGTGGCCTTTTTATTGACCTCAATTCTATTTTTTTAAATGGCTGGCCTTGGTAGCCTAGTAGTCAAAGTCACGGATTCATGGCTAGAGGGTCAGGAGTTCGAGCCTGGTCCGTTGAAAATCCTCCATGTGGAGGCCAATATAGTTAAATCAATCGAGACTCACACACACAGACGTCTTCCCATTGGTGTGGTATGGAAGTTAGAAGAGAGGATGCCAGCTCAGATGTTACTCTTGTCTCTTGACCATGGTTCAAAATTGCGAGGTCCGTCGCCAATAGCTCTCATGCAGCTTTATGATGTGACGTTAATTTTTACTCTCACTCACTCTCTCTTTTTTTAATGGAATTCTAAAGAGACGCATATTTTCGTTACTTATGCCACCTGATCGACAGAAACATCAGATCGAGGTCCACGAAATTCATCGCGGCAAGGGGCTAAATTTACGCCTGTCGTTATCCGTAGCTTTGAGTACCAAACAAGGGACATGCGATTTGGCTAGGTTCCACCCCAATTTTGAAGGAGAACACCCGGGGTCTCCCATATCTCTTCCCCTTCCACCAACCTCTCGAGAGGACTAGTGGCTTGACGGCTGTTTAGAGTACCCTATGCTACAAAAGCACTATACATTTACAAACATCCATCCTTTCTCCAAGATTCGAGCCTAGGTCCAACGGCACAGCAGTCAGAGTCACTAACCACTGCACCGGATGGGCGGCTAAAGTGACACATAGAGTTATATTTTACGTCCCACTTATAAAGCTCCACGAGGGCTATTGGTGACGGACCTCGTAATTTTGAGGCATGGTCAAGTGATAAGGACGACACCTGACCTTACACCCCCCCCCCTTTCCTAACTTCCACACCACACGTAACGGGAGGGTGTTTGAGTCTCGAGATATTTAATGTGCATTGGCCACCTCTGCACGGTGGGTCTTCGTCCACTAGGCTACCGCAGCCTTAAGTGACATATGGAAGATGAACAGTGACGTAATGGAGAGTATAAGGGCCCCCTGCAAAATCATAGTAAAACCAAACCTAATAAAGGATACGTACTCGGATCGAGTCGGTCCATGGGCCCCCTAAAACCCTGGACCCCCTGCGAAATGGGGGTTGTGGGGGTGTATATTTTGCCACTGAAGAGGAGTATGAAATAAATGTATATCCTTACTAATATTATAAACGTGAAAGTTTGTTTGGAGATGTTTGGTACTCTTTCATGCAAAAACAACTGAATGGATTTTAATGAAACTTTACAATAATATAGCTTATACATCAGAATAACACATAGGCTATAATTTATAAAAATATTTTGTGAAGTGTTCAAAATATGACGATAATTGTCAATAAAGTAGGAAAAAATTCGGCCATCTGCAAAAAAGCCCGCTACAGCACACATGTATCTTTTATGTGTGAGGCAAAACTGCATTTTGTTTTGTCTACGCCAGGCGCCAGGAACTGCGAAAGCTTGAACAGGCGGAGTGTGAGGCTGATTACAATTTTAACATAAAATAAATACAACAAAAAGTAATATTCACGTATTACACTTCCTGATGTAAATTATTTATACTATTTTAAGCGTTCATTACACAAAATTTGTAGCAATGTGCTACTTTTGCTGAGCAATTATCACCTTAGGAAGGTGTTTTAAAAAATCGACCCTCAAGAGAGTTACGGGGAGTTACAGATAAAAAAAATCCTTTTTGTCATTAGATCTACAGATTTAAAATTTAACAAACAGGATTTTTTTTTGTTGAGCTGAGGTATGCAAAAAGCCTTTTTTTTGTTTTGTTTAATTTGCAATTCATGTAAAATTAACTCATTAAAAACTTCTTTATCCTTCAATCTGTATTGTTAAACTTTTCAATTCACCCGTGTGAAGAACGTGTATAACAGCTAGTACAGTATAAATAACCTTTGTTTTAACGTTGAAAATGAGTAAACGTTTCCTCAAGCATACACATACTATCTTGTTTTTTAAAAAAAATTATTTTACAAAATATATATTTTTACTAGAAAGTATCTCTTTCGAAACATTCCTCTTTTTCGAATCTTTTATTTTATCTATTTATTTTTATTTTTTTTGTGAAAAATGATTTCGCGAACTGTCGAGAAACATATTTCTCGTCAACATAACAGATGAACATAAAAGTAATATCTGGAATAGCAACACGATTTCCCAGGCTCAAAACACGCGCAATAACTTCCAGGGAATCACAAACGTATTACTAAGCAAGGTTACTTCTTAAGAGAGGGGGAGGGGGTGATGGGAATTCAAATTACCTAACTTTTAGTTCGATAAACTCATCTAATCAGCTGATTCGCTGCGTCTCGCGCGCCACCAGCGCCACCACTGAAATTAATAAAGGAGCGATTTTTAAAACGTCCCAGAACTTCTTTTGGCTTCTCTTGGGAGTTGTGGTATGAGAAATATTGTATCTTTTGGCACTGGCGATTTGTTTCGTCTTGCGGGCTATGCTCGTTTCGAAAAGGCCTTTAGCGTGAAGATTTCTCGTTTGTGTGCCCAGACCTAAGGATAGAAAATTCCTCGTTTCTTATTGTTTTTTCCCTGTTTTTAATTTAACTGAGAGAAAACGCGAATATGTTCTCCGTCCAACGACACAGTTGTGCTTACTGCGATAAACCCATTCAGTGGCCGAAGATTGTAAACGTCACCTTGTTGTCGCCTCAAAAGACTTTGCCACCACTCCAACAACGTCGCAAAACGTTTCGAGAGAGACGTTCTTTAGGTAAGGTTTTTTCCCTTCATTTTAGGCAGTGATTCTCAACCTTTTTTTTTGTTGTTGTTGTTGTTGCGATACACTTTTAACTTCAAAACTTGGCGGCATACTAACAGTAAAACAAGCAATACATATAAAAAAAAAAAATTAATGTCAATTCCGACTTGGATTAACGAAGAAAAATTTTATTTTGGTTACTTTTTTTATAAAAAAAAGTTGCAATTAATATAAATATGTATATACATAGGACAGAATCGCAACATTAAGTTGTAATTAATTTTTATTGATCATCATTAAATTATTGTATTGTCATGTATGTATATAAAATTTCAGTTCAGCTGAATGCTTTAAAACGCGAGAATTTTTTGACACAATTCGCCAAAAAGGATGCCAGGGGCTGTGTTTGTAATTCTTTGAATAATTAGTTGTAATCAATTTTTATTTATTATAATTAAATTATTGTATTGTCAGGCAAAATAATCATGTATATAAAATTTCAGCTCAATTGAGAGTTTTAAAATGTAAACGATTGAAATTTCCACCAATATAAATAGAGGGTTGAGCTTATAGTAGGAATTGAATAATTTCAAAAAGACTTTTACTTATCTATAATACACAATGCATTGGCGTAACGGAGTACATTTGGGACCCCCTCTACAAAATCGGGTTTGGAGCCCCAAGTTGGATTTTTCTTAGCGACAGTCAGGCTTCGGGTCCCCTGGAACCCTGCCTCTCACACGGAGAATGTGGGGGAGGAGGGTACGTTACGCCGCTGACACTATGCGAACTAGTTTGATGATAATTTTCAATGTTAAATAAGGTAATATGTACAACAAAGACAGTAAAATGTTAAGAAATTACAAATTACAATACATTTAAAGCGAAACTTGTGCCCGCGATTTTTTTAATTTCGTTTGTATCGAGTCTTAAGAATGAAAACTCTAATTTTATCATGTACATTTAAGTTTCAATTTTTTTAATTATGCTTGTTAATGTTGAAATCCGAATTCACACAAATAAGATGTAGAAATTTGTAACAATATTTTTAAAGCTTTTTTTTTTTTTGGATATTAAGGAATAATCTTTCATTTATTCCAAAATGAGTTAACCGACTCTTCCGAATGTTTTGAAATTAAATTTCTATTATAGCGCGAAATAAGTTTTTCCTCTTCATTAAGAAATCATATACGAGTATATATTCCAAATGGATTACCAACCCAATTATAGTTTGTATCTAAATTTGAAAGTAATGAGAAACTCTGTACTCTAATGTTATCCAATGGTCAATAACAATTTGAAGAATAGTTTATTTCTATAAAACGGCCGCATGATTCGGTTTCGGATTTCTTTTTCTCTAGGAGTATAATTTTCAAAATTTGGCGGAACAGTGCTTGAGGATCGTTGATTTTAGGGTACATGGTACTATTTATAAACGATTCATTTAATAGATTTTACAATTTTTTTTCCTTAACTGTCTTTTTGTTCAAAGTACAACAAAAATCTAACCATATAATTTTTAGAAATATAAAAATTTATGAAGCAATTGATTTTAAAATGCTATTTCTCCTACAATAATTAAGATGCAAACTTGAAATTTGATTTACAAGTACATCAAAGTATGTATAAGTTGGTATGGATTTTGGAATAATGAGATTGATATTGGTATAATGCTTTTTTTATAAATGCTTATTGAAAATTCCTTAATGTATAATTTATTTAAGAGGAGTTGGAAACCTCTCTTTACTGACAATGTTAAATTGGCTGATTTCGATGTACCTTCCTCAAAATCTGTTGTGTGTATATGCTTGAAACTTTTCATACAATTAAAGAACACCTTTCTCATTATACTGAAATGAACTTTTAGCTAATTTTGAATTCTTTAATAATTTATGAAATATTTTATCAAACATTGCGAAATGTGACCCATTTGTCACATAAGAAAAATTTGTAAGAAATTAATTTTTGAGCTTTTTACAAAGCTCATTTCAGTATATATTGGTCATCTTTATAAATATATCATACAAAATTTACATATCTGTGAACAGTAGCTTTTCAGAAAAGGACATCAAAATTTACATTTTGAGAAATTTATTTAAATGTTTACAGTGTGGCTTCTAATCGGCTAGTAAATAAAATAAAAGGCTCAATTTACAATAAAATATGCATGTTTTGGTTTATATCAGATGTTCCACGTTTAAGGCTGTCTTCGGTTAATGTTAAATAATAGGACCCAAATTTAGAACATATTTTCAGATATAAAAGAAATGAAACGTTAATATGGTATTCTGGCTTCACTATCCTTTAGAGAACAGAATTTTTTTATCATGCTTCCCATTTTTAACAGTTCATTCGTTTTTTCTGGTATAAAATGCGTTTCGCGTTTTTTCTCCTATATCAAAATGTTAAACGGGCTTATGCCTTTACATATTGAATCGAAAAAGAAAGTATTCATGGAATATTTTGGCATTCTTAAAAACCCTATATTGCTAACAGAGGTACGAGTTGTAATATTGCAAATTTCCATAGAAATCGAGGCCTTTTTCTGTCTGAATGTGCTTCGCGTTTAGTTTCAGCTCTCGTACTTTTACCGAAGGTGGCCTTAAGCAAAAACGAAGTACTTTACTTACATTTTTCGCCATTCAAATGGAAGTGGCCCAGTTTCAACGATTATTTAAAGGTTTTAAGGGCTTCTAATTACCCTAGAGGTTAAAACAAGATATTTTTAGAAAGGTTAAAATCTATTCAATTTGAAAATGTAAAAATCTCAAATTGTGAAAAAGATTTTAGCTTTCCAACTGACCTTAAAAGTTTTTATATTAAAAAAAAATAGTAAGGAGCTGAAATTAGTTTCCGCTAGTTTCGAGCTCCCAACGAAATGTGAAGTATTTTTAAAATGTGAATTTTAGCAATTTTTTTTTTTTTTTTTTTTTTTTTTTTGATAAAAACGTCAAAAGTACAAAAAGGAAGTACTTTAACTTTTATTTCAATATGGCTTATTCTACAGCTCTTAAAGAATCGGACTACGTTCTTAACTGTAGAATATTGTATATTATCCCCCTAATTAAGCTATACATATAAAATAGCTTTAAAATGTTATAAGTCACGGAAATCGAACGATGACGAGTATACTCGTCAGAGTAGGAGTCGCTTTTAAAATATTGGATCAAAAACATGGGTTTATTTTATAAAATTACCAATTTTATTACAAATATTTTTTGTTAACATAAACATATATTGCATACATATTACTCGAAAAACGCAAGAAAAATTTAGTATATGTAAAGGTACGAATTTAAACGTTATTGTTCCCATGGCTGACCAAACCTGAAGAAACCCTATTATAAACAATTTTCCGACTTTTACTTTGCACCTTTTATACTAATATATAAAATCATTATCATCACACAAATTAATTATGCGAACTTTTAAGCTGTTTCAAACGCTGCATATTCATATTTCTTTATTTGTTTTACCCTGCCTGGCCTCAAAATATTTTAAATATCTTGAAATTTGAGAAGGTTTTGTTTATCTCAAAACTTACAATTTTAAATAGCCGATGGGCCTTACTTTTTACGCGTGACGAGTATACTCGTCATAACACAAAATCCTGCAACTTCTCCATGACGAGTATACTCGTCTATTACAATTAACTGGTTAAAGTATATAATTTAGAAGATTTATTCATATTTCTACATGTACAAGTAGAAATATATTAATAAAATATACACCCGTTATTTCAATAGATTGTAACTCTAAAAGTGTGAAATTCTAAAATTTTATAGAAATTTCAGTATAGGGGTCCTTGCTACATGCGTAGGCAATTTATAATTATAGAAGTACTCGTATTTTCATGTCTTTTAAAAATGTCGCTCATTCTTAATTTTTTGCTAAAGAATTGCATTCCAAGTTTTTTTGTAATAATAAAACAATTTTTACTTGTATTTTAATTCAGACGACACAAATATCAAATTTACATGAATCTTCAAAGGTACGATTCTAAATGTAGTCAGATTCCTGAAGCGTATTATATAAGCAGAGTTTTAAAACTAGAGTTTAAACCTACTTTAGCTTGAAAGAAAATAACGGGGAAAAAACGTTTTTAAACTAGTTATATCAATTTTCGAATGTCTAGCGATGCATTGCATGAACTTGTAAAAAGAAACTATAGAAAATTTTCATTTGTAGAAACTACAAATCAAAGACTGATATCGGTATTACAGAAAGTTCTATGTAGGTCAATCCTCTGATCACGCTGTATTTTGATGCACTAAATCGGATTTGATGTAATCGCCGATCTATTACTGAAAAATACGGAAGAGTCTAGTATAAGGTGTGAAAATTGATTCGTCACGTATCGACGTTTCAATTTCGTCACGAGTTTATCTCGCCATCTTTTTGCTTCCAACGTCGAATTCGACCGTGAAAATGAAACGACCTGCATTGACACGTATTGGATTTGTTTGGACTTCTCAACTGGCTTAAAGTACACGAACTGACAATTTGACAAGAACTGTTCTCGTGAATAAATGGGACTTTAAATTTTCTTGTGAACTCGAGATTAAGCGTTATCTCTACTACAGTTAAATAGTAGTGTAAGATAGTCTTGTTGAATTAATCATCACTCAAATTAACTGTATTTACCGTTTATTATTTCTTCAAAGCTCGCATCACTAGTTAAAACTCTATTTACAATTATAAATCGCATAGAGAAAAAATGCACCTAGGAACAAAACCTTTGAATGAAAAGGAAGATCTTTTAATTGCGCACACTTTGAATTATTTGTATAAATCAAATCGGCAGTTTTTGTATTCAGAAAAATAGGGAAAAGTCCAATTGAGCAGCTGTTTTGTCGAAAAATGGACGTAGAAACAAAACCTTTGTATGGAAAGGAAGCTCTTTGAATTGCGCACTTTTTGAATCCTCTTTTGTACGAATCTGATCGGCCAATTTTTATTCGGGAAAATATGAGAACTTTGGAATTTTAAAAGTCCACTAATCCAGGCATCGTCCACAATTTTCGCGTTCGTTTCCACTTCTCTCCTTCCCTCTCAAAAGCCAAAACAGTTCACAGCAGCACCCTCTTTCTAGTCTATCGGGCGCTAGGTGTCAAGCCTCCTAGAGCTATGTGCCAAGTCGTTATAGTAGGGTGAATCCAGTGGCGTAATAAACACTTCCACATTGCAGGAGGGGGGCAGGATTCTAGGGGGCCAAAGCCTCGCTGCTGCAAAGTACGTAAAAAGCCCTTTGTAAAATTCGGCTTAGGGGCCCCAAACCTGAATTTTCAGGGGGCTCTGATATTCTCAGTTACGCCACTTGGTGGATCGTGGTTGTAAGGAGAAATTAATCGGAAACTACCTATGCTGAAAAGATGTTCTATAGAAGGGCTGTCTTACTGTTTGGACTGGAGGGCCGCTCTGTGGATACCAAAGGACTGTCTTTTTAAAATGATTGCTTTCATTGACTCTGTGACGTTTTCGCGTTACACAGCTGAAAAATCTGCTTCTTATTGTAGATAGTGTAACACCGTTCCTATGCACACGTGCACCCCAAAATACTGCGGGTCCCTGTCATCGGACGTCGTCCGGCAACCTAATGACAGAAAAATTAGAGGTGTCGGAAAGCAACCATTCCATCCCAAGATCAGGGAGGGGAAGGTCAGTCCGTTAAAAAAAAATCAAAGAACGTTGCGTTGCTTCCTTCCTCACAATGTAAATATACATACTGAAATAGCTGTGACGTACATAAATCAATTGTTTAATATATTGACTCTCACGTTACCGTGTGGTAGTTAAGAGAGGGGGTTCCAGCTCGGGTTTCGTCCACGTCACTTCACCATGGTTCAAAATTACGTGGTCCGTCGCCAAAAGTCCTTGTGTAGCTGAACAGTGCGACGTTAATATTCACTCACGCTACTATTTTTCTTAAACGTCACACTTCCATCTCGGAGAAGGCACACGTTGTACCATAATAAATAAAAATAAGCTGAAAGTGAGTTTTATTGAATTTTTAATTTTATTTTCATATCTATCGCTGCAAGCACATTTCAGTTTTGGAATATGTTTGACACAAATGTACCCCATCGCTCCTCTGTAATTTCTTTAAATCGGGATGGAGGTTGTTTGAAATTCTAATCGCAGCATCTGTATTTACCTTTGTGGACCTTCATGCAATAAAAACTTCACTCGCAAATATTTGACTCTAATATGGCGAACGTTTTCTGTATTTGGTTCTCGGAGGCCGCGAAAGAAACTCTTGACTTGCTGCGTGTGATTCAGCCCGCACTTGTTTTGAGGTACGGAAATTACAAGAAAAATAACTTTAAAATATAAACTTCAACGCTTAATATAGCCATAAAGGGGCTGAATTTTCGAGAAAATGGTGAAAATCTAATTTTAGTTGTATGATTCTAGACTCAAAATAATTTTCCTACAATATAAATAGCCCAAAAGAGTTAATAGAATTAGGGTAAAATCCTAGGAGAGCCCACACCCTTTGCGACAAACCGAAAAAAGCGCCAAGCCAGAACAAGATGGCGCCAAGCGAAGCCGACAATGGCGGCAAAGGAAATATAGCGGGAAAAGGTGGATGCGTAATGATAAATGTTTAATTTCTGTATTGTTTACAAAAATTAAGATAAAAAAAATATAAAAACAGCCTTTACTTTCTTGCTGCTGATCTTTTCCGAATGGAGGGTACAGCGTAACAAAATTTTAAAAAAGCCTTAAAGGTCTCATCGCTGAGCGAATGATTGTGTGAGCACCGCCATATTTATTCTGCGAGGTAATGGTCAAACATGCATTCGGCGTGGCTGCTACGATTTTGAAGAAAGCGTTTTATTGCCAACCATGTTGCATCATGCCGATATAACATTTAGGACATTCACAACTCAAAGCAATCAATCCTTCCTTCATACACCATTCAACCAATTCTTTCTTACCTTTCGCATTCAACAAAGTAAAAAATTCTAAAGTATATTCCCTCACACACGCAGCCAACCCAGAGCCCAACAACAAAATGAAATTTGAAATGCGCACCCACAAAATATGAAAATGCTAGAAATAGTTAGGGTTGCCATATGTAGTGTTTAAAAGTAGGGTTACCAAGATGGCGCAATTATCGCCAACCAAAGTAATTCGCGCCAAGGGTGTGGGCTCTCCTAGGAGTGAACCAAAATCTGTCCCCGCACCATCGATACCAAAGCTATTTTGTGCAATGTTTCGTTTAGTCTTGCATTGTCATTTATAGACCAGGGGTACTCTTATCTTTTTTCTGCTGGGCTGCAACATAAGTTCAAGTGGGGGAGAAATACTTGGAAATATGTGAAACATTGATCAAAATATAACTCCTGTCTTTTTTAATTTTATGTGTCACTAACGCTAAACTAGAAGCATTTATGAAAGCCTTTACAATTTCTGCATCGGTAAATTTCATGATTACCAATAATGTAACAAACTTCATAGGATGTCTTTGTTACGGTTGTGATATTACCACTGACAAAACACCTTGTTAATGTCGCAAAAATTATTAAAGAAAACCTATTTATAACCTCTTGAAAGATCTTCGAAGAAAAGTGTCATTGAACGATTCCTGTTTATTGGTATAATTTAGATACGCTTTCGTGACAAATCAAACAATTGAGGATCCATGTTTGTTTTTCACTACAAAATAGTCATCCTCCCAATCGTCTTAAAAAGATCTATTTTCTTGGAATATTTTTCGCTTGCAAGATATGAAAGGTAGTTAAAAATTAGTTCCACCCATAAAACTGTCGCTGCTCCAGTGTTTATCACTAACTGTAACCGTTCCAAATGGAAAAAGAATACGAATTCGTACTCGTACGACAGCAAAAAGAAAAACTGATATATTTGATTTGACAAAGAACTTCCCAAATTTTTAATACAATGTTCTTAAATAAGTAGATTTCTCGGATCAATGAGCCATGACCGGGCCACTTAAAAAGGCTCGGTGGGCTGCAGGTTGAGTATATTCGATTTAGACGGTAGATTTCATTTAAAATTTGATAGTAAAGAAGCTGTTGAATGCACTTGATGTTTTTGTAACCATTTAGTAGGTGTCTTCTCATCGCAATAAATTTTAAAGTACAGTACAGTCTCGATAATCCGAACAATATCGGACCGACCCCTGTTCGGATTACGTGATTGTTCTGATTAGCCGGAGTAACAGCGAAATCACTATTTGAACTGGGAGTACGGGTTATGTTGTACAATTTTTCATACTAAACATTAGTGTTCTGTTCTGTAGTTTATTCCATTTTAAAATTTGTACCATAACTTGATGTACAGTGCGTGAATATTAAATAAAGAACTGTTTTGAATTAAGGTTTATACTGTTTTATATTGAAATATTCACCGATTTTTTCGTCCTTAAAATTATAAAAATTTTTCCGCGGAGCCGTTCGGATTAACCGGATGTTCGGATTAGCCGTGTTCGGATTAGCGGGACTGTACTGTATAAGAATCCGGTTTCTTAACAGAATTGGACTTTTTACCATAAAAATCTCAAATACCTTAACTTCATTCCCCTTTTGACAGTACTTAAAACAAAGTTTCGCTTCGTCTATATACCAGAGAACGTCTCTTGCTCATAGGTAGGATTTAAAATTGAAAAATGCCTCAAATTCTCAGTTTCACTTGTAAGTCAAGGGCTTGACTATGAACTCCTCGCTGACAGCGGAAAAATGTTTTAATATACTTTTGTCCTCATGAATTTAATTGTAGAGGCAAAAATTCCAACTTAAAACTTGACCCATTCATGTTGAATGAATGCAGTTACAGCTAAAATAGCAAGAGTGTAAATTGCTCTGTCACGATTGATCAAACCAAACATTCATGGATGTATTGGAACAAACACCTGTTGCTTTCTCCTGTTTGTTGCATCGCTATAAAAACAAGATATCTGATGTAAAATACGGAGAATCGGGGCCACTTATCTATTGCCCTTGTCACAGTTATGACGCCAGTTAATTGGGTCAATTTTTTATCAATCGTTAGATCAACTCTTTATTCCGTAATATATTACTCTTTCGCTTATTTGTATTTAATCTCTACAATGTGGTTGTGCATCTAGATTAAAGGGGGTTGAATTTTTAACGATGAAATACTGAGCTTCGGGATTTTTTCCGTAATTCTTGAATAAAGATATAACATTGGCGTAACGTACACTTCTGCATACCCCTCATCGTGGGGACCAAAGATCCTAGGGGTCCAAAACCTGACTGAATTCAAATACGGGCGATTTTGCAATCCTCTGTAAAATCCTGCATGGGGCTGTGGTAGCACAAATCCGAAGGACCCACGACCTATGGATCCGCAGCCGCGTAACATAACCGCTAGACAAAAGGATCACCTCTGTCCGGAAGCTGTTGTTGGCTTATGAAGATACCTCTACGGTGCCCAAAGGCTGACTTAGTAAGACGCTCCGAATACTCTGTAACGCTAGTGACAATAATGAATGTGGCATCCTGTTTCTCTTGCTAGATCGGCAGTGTACTTGATTTACATTCATGGGAGGAGTTATTCTATGGTCGAGTAAGTCCCAAGTCGTAATAATTGTTTTAAAAGTTGAATATGTCGGTCTATGGAAAGAGTTCGAACTCCCAAACCGAACTCTTGTGTACGTCACTGTACTAGATAAGGAAATAATTTCGTAGTCACGAGCTCGTTGCCGGTATGTCACTAGTTCCAGCCCTATTGCCAATGAAGATCCACCGTGTTAAGGGTCTGATGCACGTTAAATCTGCAGAGGTTCAATGTTTTGGTGACGTGATAGCTCCGAGGGAGTAGTCCTCTCGTGTGTCGTCCTCGCCACTTGACGCTATTTCAAAATTGCGTGGTCCGTTGTCAATGGCTTTCATGTTGAATTAAATCGAAACGTTCAGCAATCAAATGAATTCCAACGTTAATATTTTGCATTTTATAATTTCTAATCTCTCGTACACTCTAAGTTCAGTCTTTTTTTCCTTTCAGAGATGAGGAAAATCGAGTCTCTGGAAGTTCGAACGAAATTTCCCAAGAAAATACCCGTGAGTATCATATTAGTTTTTAAGCTTTTTTTGTTTATATAGAAATCTATTCATGGAAGCGTGCTCAAATGGTATAGTTTCTTAAATGATTAAAAGCTTAATTACATTGAAAACTTAACCTTTTACTTTAAAAAAATTAATGTATCTAGCCAATATCTTAATCTTGAAACTGAATATATATTTTTGAAATCCAACTTGTGTCTTTGTATTCAAATGTATGAACATTGTCTTAAAGTGTAGAGGAAATAATGTTATGTGTGTGTGTTTGTCTAATGGATTGAATTGCCTCTTTTTGGTGTATATTGTAAAAAAGTGATGGAATCCTGTTGAATCTTCATGGTATTGTTGAAAATTTGTAAGGTGAAGCAGCTGATGACTCATTATTTGAATAAGATTTTTTAATAGAAAATAAATGGCTACAAGATGACAAATTATCGCTCTTCATAAAGTAATGTAACGTTATCTAGAACAATGAAAATCACTCCTTTTAAACAAGCTTTACAACTCTACAGAATCGGCTCTTTAGAGCAACATTTGCAGGAACTCGGGACAGTCTTTGTTTTAGTGCTCGGAAACTAAGCTGACCTTTCGTTTAAATATAAGAGTCCAAGTCTTGGTGAAAAGAATATTGCGAAACGGTTGTATTCTCTCAAACTTGAATACCAAAATTTTTATCTGGTGGGGGGGGGGAATGTTCAGAAGTCTAGTCTTGATTCTATTTAGAAGACTCTTTCGATAATCACGAGATCTCTGGAAGTATTAGAACTACAGAGTTACAATTTAGCTGGCATGTTTCTTTTGAACAGATCCACTTGGAGACTGGATTTTGCAGAAATCGGCTCCATGGTGTGACGTAATGGGTAAATGGCTCCATTTTGGAGATTCAAGTTCTCTTAAAAGACGAAGGTTTGTAAGGGCGCACCTCTCGGGGGGTGCCCTTCTCCTTGATTATCAGCGTGAGCTAGAGGTGTAAAAAAAAATAAAGAACTAGAAGCTGCCATGATCTTAATTTGACTTTATTAAGATCTTAAAACTTCTAACAGATTAGATAATACTATATGTGAGAATCTACGGTGGCTAAACACACAATATATATATAATACCGAACTAATGTAACCCGTACCACTATCAATAACTCGCCTAAACTCAATTCCAATACTATCACAGATCCTAATATTAAATATTCACTCCTACCTTAATGTCGATCAATTTAATCCTACTGGAAGTCGCGGATTTACTGGAGTTCAATGGTATGCACCTTGACCTAATGGCTCTGTCAAGAATAACTTCTGTTAGCTGTCTCTTAATCTTTCCAAAACCTCTTCACGCTTGAATCATTGATCATCATAACATTACTCGGATTACCACCCCCGCTTACTCTAACTTCTGATATTTAAAAGCTTACAAATTTGCATCTTTCCTTCACGCTTCACTTCTTGGTTTTGGTTGGAAAAGAGTTGCCATTAATTCTGGCCCCAAAGGACATGTTAATGAAAAAGACGTGTGAGCACGTCACAGGTTTAAGGCTAGGATTTAGAAATCAAACTTTAACAATATAGTCGCCAATACCGGTTTCAGCTCACTTCGGACCCTAAACTTAGAAGATCTGCAGACTCCCTTGGCACTGATGGATCCGAACAAAATCTAGTTAAATCAAGCTTTTACGGGCCCCTGGACGCCCGCCCCAAGCGTTCAACGGATAGACCTGCACTGATAGTCGCACACAGAATACACAGCGGAGTGGATGGCAACTGCTAGTATTTCAGAACCCCTGGTATGTACTCGATGTGCCCATGGACCTCTTTTATACCAAAAATTTTTGCCGTAAGCCCTCTAATAAAACGACCGTTTCATTGCATATTACAAAACTTGCACATTTAACTTTGTCTTAAATGCTAGATGATATTGATTAGCATTATATAAGACTCGTACTTGCGTTGCGTACTTTAACCCTCCAAGCGGTCTGCACGTAAAATTCTGCCATTCTAGAGATGCTTCGAAAATGCACTGCTTATTTTTTTGCCTTAAAGTTGGATTCTCAACCGCTTTTGAGAATCTTACTTGAAGGCAAAAAAAGAATCTCTAGAATGGCAGGATTTTACGTGCCGACCACTTGGAGGATTATCAATGCTAAGTATAATTCTGGTTTCGGTTCAAAGCAAAATTTTTGCATTAATCTTTCGACTTTTATGCTACTATATTTCAAACAGGCTACTGCATGCAGCAGCGAGATTCCGTTCCTAATTAAACTTCAGAATGCCGGCATCTGCGATCGGCCCCACTTGCAACGTTTATCATTACTTGTATTTTATGTACCCATCTAGATTTTACTCTATAAAATCTTTAAAACGTAACAATCGCGACTAACCTAAATTTCCTTTCATAATAGGAATGAGTCTCTAATATTTTACGTTGTATAAACCTTTAACAAACCCCCTTTAAAGTTGACCACGCACCCCCAGCAGTCGCAAGGATCCGTTGGAACTTATTGCATGTACAGTCTCGAGTTCAATTCCTATGGCTTCATAAAACTATCTAATAGCTACAAGTTCCGATTAAGATTCTTTCATCGAGAAATAGACTAAAAATAAACATCGTCAACCTATTTTCGTCTTTATCAGAAGTCTTGTCGTGGAAAATATATACTATTCCTATCGATCAATCGTTGCCTTTATCAAAATATTTTAGCTATCTGATAAACTTCAACTCCTTGAACAAAAGAGTAAAAGTCCAAAAAAAATATGGTATGCTGATCGATTGTCATGTGGAATACGCGATAACTCTTGAAAGTAGAGCTTTCGCTACTGCTTCTTCCCAATTATGGATTGAATAACCTATTTTACATAACGCATTGTTTAAATACACTCGAACGTTATTTCGAAGTTGGTCACATGACCAATTATAACTAGCTTACATGATTATGTAAGCTAGTTATTCCTTTAATGTTCTACTCTAGTTTAAACTGCTCGGATCGTTGCAAAATAGTCTCGTTGTAAGTTGTGTATTCGGTGAATGTGTTCATGTACTATTGCAGGAGTCGGCAGACTTTCCAGAGTAGAGCCAAATTGCGAAGTAAATTTTAGTTTTAAAAAATTAAACACGCTTTTTTTTATAGTTAATCGAACTAAAGTAAATTCTTAACATAAGAATAAAATGATTAACGAGAAAATGAATGTGGGAAAAGAGTGCGGGGTGCTTTGTACTACATTTTTACACTAACTCTCCATTTCTGAATGCAACTAGAAAGATTATAATTCATATTGAGCACCCCACACTTTTACCCCAATGGCATTCATTTTCTCGTTAATCATTATATTCTTATATTAAGAATTTTTACTTAGTTCGGTTAACTAAAAGAGCGCATTTTTGTCTTTATTGAACATTTACAAACCCGTGCACCACAAACTATTACACGGGGCTTGCATAGAAGTAAGCGTAAATCACAAAAAAAGATTACAACACAAACATCCATGCCTTACCCGGGATTCGAACCCAGCCCCTAGGGCACCGCAGTCAGCGTCACTAACCACTAGACCGGATGGACGGAATTTTTGTCTTAAACTATAATTTAATTTATTTTCAATTTTTAGTTCGATCTACAACGAAAGCATGTTTTCCTAGTTTACTAAACTATCCTTTCTTCATTTAGGAATTAATCTTTTTGTTTATTGTATTTGTATTAACCACGAGCGTTTTCGCTTTAGGCTCGCAATTTAATCTTTCAGCCGTCAAATCTGGAAATGGGGAAATCGTTAATCTTGATCGAGACAATGGAACAATTATTAAAGTGTATTGCCATCGGTCTTTTTGACAAGTGGGCAAAATTCTTAATTTGACCTTTTAAGGGACACAGTACGATTCAATTGACAAATCGTTCAAAAATCTAATTTTTTTTAGTCTATAAATTACTCTATATTTTCTATAACCTCGCAAAATTTGAAAGCTCAACTTAAAAGCTATCACAATTCTGCGTTTTTTACATTAGTTTTCATTCACATCCCTATGGCAAATCAAAACTTTAAACTTATCTCAGAAAGATAAAATAACGAGTTTGTCTTCATTTAAAATGCTAATGCTTTTTCTGTTCCTAATGCTTTGAATATTTTACCAATTGCTAATAGTACATGTAACAAAAGTTGGTATGCATTTTTCAATCAAAGCAATACTTATTTTTTTTAAATAATTAAACTCGGAATTTTTTTTTATAATTCTTAAGGAACTTTCAATAAGCATTCATAAAGTATTGTACAAATACCAATCATGTTATCACAAAACCCATTCCCACTTTTGTTATACATAGTTTGAGGTACTTGTAAATCAAATTTCATGCGTGTACGTAAATTTTTGTAGGAGTAGCATTTTAAAGTCACTTCACAAATTTTAAGTTTTTTCTTTAAAAAATTAAATGGCTAGCTTTTTATAACTTTTTGAGCACAAACTGTTTTACATAGCATACACACATAAGAGACAGCCAAAAAAAATATTGAAAATCCTTAAATACAGAATTTTTGTGTAAATAGTACCATGTCTCCTTAAAATAGGTAAATTCAGAGTTCAAAGATTCCGTTACGTAGGTGAAGCTATTAAAAGCATGTTAGAAATAACCAAGCTATCGGCCATTTATATGTATACACGTGCTTGCATATAAAGGAGTAGCGTACATTATCACGATTGTCGGACTTCAATTAATTTTTGTCGTATATAAATAACTCTTTCAAATGGGGTTGCATTCTGGAAGTCAAGTCTTTCCAGACACGGTAAAGAGTTACGACTTCAAAGTTGATCAATTTCATTGGAGACGGCTCCCGTTACTCAAGTTTTTAACACTTAAAAGCTCTCAAAACTCGTAAATTACAAATTTTTCAATTTTTTGAAGGAGAAATGTCAAAGCCTCGATATTTCTGAGCATTTTGGTACCCAAAGTGTGATACTGTGAAAACTTCCGAAGTTATTGAGAAATAAGTGAAATTTAAACGAAAACCCTATCTCTTATCTTAAACTTCATTTTTCGCAAAACAATCTATTTAGTATATCTATTTGTTCAAAATAAGGCTCTTCATAACTTATACATCAACTTTCAAAAAAAGAATTGAATAGAATTTTTTTTTTATTTTAATTTTAAAATTTTCGTTATAATTGTACTTAAATATTTTTCTTTAAATTTAAAAGTTAGTATAACTTCAAAAGTGAACATTTTTATACCAAATAAAACTAATTTTGTAAATTCTGATCAGTTTTGCACTTCAGAATCCTGTGCGGTGTAAAATTTCATATTTTTGAAAAATTGTCCAACTTCTATTTCTTACATTTTTTTTCTCATTCTCTGAAAATTTGAGTAATCTAAATATATAATTATCACATGTGATAAAAATTTCAAATTGTCTTGTTTTATTGAAGCTGCATTAATTTGAAGAAGGATGTTAAAGTGCAAGGATATCTGTTGGGTCCCGAGAGCTCTCAACTCGAAATCTCGTGTACTAGATATTTCTATGATTTAATTTTGCAGAGAGCACCAGAGCCAAATTGATACTCAAGGGATTTTTTTCACTCCACATAATCATGACATGCGCGCCTGCGATTTTCGCATCCAGAAAATCATCTACTCCAGCCGGAATCTAATTCGCACTCTGGGCTTACGAGGCGGGAATGCTACCACTGAGTTGACTAAACTATTACACATTCCCCATTCCTTCAAAAACTAACAAACATGTTTCCTTTTCTGACTTAATGCAACAAGAGTTATTGAACCTTAAAGTTTTTAAGGTTCCCTGAAGAAAACCTCAGACCGATAATACCAAAGAATTTTTACAGGAATTTCACATGGCCACGGTAACTTAGTGGCTGTGGTCTAACTCGTCGCAGCTTAGAGTCCCGATACCACCAAAGACTCTGTGTAGAGGACCAATGTACGTTAAATCTATCGAGGCTCGATATCTTAACTGGTAGAAGAAATGCCATCTCGGGTGTCGTCCTTGTCACTTGACAAAATTTCAAAATTACGAGATCCATCGCCAATATCCCTCAAGATGCTTTATAATGCGACGTCAATAAAGCTCCCTCGGTCGGTATTTGTTTGAATTTTCCAGTCCATCGCTATCTTTCTAAAGTTAATTACCAGAGTAGAAATCTCTTTAAATTGTGACATCTGGATTACTCGCTTCGGCATTCTTCTCGGATATCCCATTCTTGAATGCAAAAGAATGCACCTGCGTTTACAAAAATCAGAAACTCTTTATTTATGCCGCTTAGAGGAATGTTTAAATAGAAAAGAGAATGATTTAGACTGACAGTTCCAATTTTCTGCAATGTTCATCTCTGTGGTAGTTCAGCTGGAGTTTGATCGCTACTTGATCTGTTGCTACATCGGTGATGTCTGTTCGATTTATATTTTAATTGATTTCTGTTCTTTAAGTAAATGGAATTCTCGAATGTGATATGTATGGGGAAAACAAACAAACTAGGAAGTTTTTATTTGTTTAAAAGTTTCGGCTTAAACTTTACTGGTGTAGTGTCTTCGAAGTAACTTCTCTTAAGGCTGTTTCCGCCATGTGTACGAGAGTGTGAACTTGACGCGGAGCACATTTTCGGACGCAAAAATGCCTCCATTTTTATAAAAATTTGTGACATTGTAACTCGTGCACTTGTTTATAATAGTGTTAAAATTTCGAAGTGTTTCATAGATTAGTTTTTTAACATGTGAAGGGATAGCTCATTTAGCATTACGGTATAGGGAAAAAATGCAAAACACATTTTATAAAAGAAAAATGTGTAGACTCGGATAAAAATGATTAGTATGGTAAAATAAGCGATTCTCTACAGTGTAGTGTAGACAGAATATAATGTTAGAGTACTTTTACATCTGAAATATTCTGAATTTGGCCCCTATTCCTTAACATTAGCTGAAGATAGCCTTAAAGTGTCGTTTTCTGGATTAGTATCCTTGTGGTAACGGACTCGTGGCAGCTGCATAAAGAGTTCGAGACCACTGATCACTTAAGACGTGCCATGTAGAGCGACTGATGCGCGTTATATCTGTCAAGATTCCAACGTCCTCCCCTTGGCATGGTGGGGTAGTTCGGAAAGGGGGTGCCTGCTCAGGTGTCGTATTCCCTTGACAAAGGTTAAAAACTACGTAGTCCATCACCAGTAACCTTTGTGTTGCTTTCTGATGCGACTTTAATAACGCTCGCTCTGGATTAGTATCTTAACAGTTGGACTAAAAGTTTTTAATTACTCCCGCCAAAGTCCTCTCGGACATCAGGCGTCTTGAAGTCCAATATAAAGTAGATGTCGCTCTAGCAGGGAGTTCTCCACGGTTCTCTTGCGAGAAAACATGAAGTAGAGCGGGGTCATCGGATAGATCGGTGATACTCAGCCTGCGGCCCAGTGGGCTCTCTTAAGTGGCCTGGTCATGGCCCATTGCTCGGAGAAATTAATTTATGAAAATTTGGTGAGAAATTTTTTGTTAAAAAGATCATGCATCAATTTTGCTTGCTGTCAATGTCGTATGGATGCGAATTGATATTTTTTGGCTGATTAGTGATATTAGACAACAGTAGAGTAGCGACCATTACCATTTTATGAGTGGAACTAATTTTCATTTACCTTTCGTATCTTGCAAGCGAAAATTATTCGAAGAAAGTAATTTTTTCCGAGACGATCGAGATGATGACTGTTTTGTAATGAAAAACAAGCATGGTTTAGTAATTTGATTTGTCATGAAAGTGTTGTATTTAAAAAATACCAATACACGGGAATCATTCGATGGCACTTTTCCCTCAAAGATCTTTTTCAAGAGGTGATAAATAGGCTTTCTTGAAAAATCTCTACAACAGCAAAGAGTGTTTTAGTGGTAATGTCACAGTTGTAACAAAGGCACCCTATGAAATTTGTTACATTATTGGTACTGATGGTAGTTAAGAAATTCTCAACGTTATGACAATGTTTGGTAAGCCAGCTTCAAGTTTGGACTCAATAATATATTTTAATAAACCCAGATAGCCGAACCTAATGAGTTCTTTTTAGCATCCTGTGTCTGTTGCAGCTGAGAAAGCTTGTAGACGTACGAGCTGAAATTAGAATTCTTCTGTATTAATGTCTTTGAGGAGCTTGATCCAAGTTCGTCCATACTCAATATCACTTCAGGACTTAAAGCATATTTTTGCGCTAGATTTTGCAACTGTTGGAATCTTAATCGAATTTCAACAGTTAACTCTATGTCTATAGAAAACATTGTTCGCCCAAGTCATCTTCGTACGATAATTGAACATTACTTCCGTCGCCAAATATATGCTTCCTCCTGATTCGTCTTGGGGGGTTCAAAAGAAATTTCAAGCTCTTCACATAAACTTTTAGCATATATTAAAGCGTCATCCACAAACTCTCGTTTTGCTTCTAATACGGTCTGTAAAACACGTATTTTTTAGCACATTGATGGATATTTAGTTCCTCTGTTTGCAAATAATTTTGAGCATCATGGACTTCACACAGTACCGGTTTCCAGAAGCCTAAGTGACATAAAAACGAATGCGATTGTATAGCGACTAATGAACTCTTCCTGCATCTGTGCGTACATTAAAGCTTTGATTCGTTTCCGTCAGTTTCGTGACGCGACTCAGAGTTCAAAATATTTCAAACTCGTGAGTCATGGTGCTTGGCGCCGCCCCCCTTTTCGTATGCCGCCCGGGGCCATGGCACCCTCTGCACCCACACGCTACGCCAATGCCCTTCCCCAGTAGCAATAAAAGTCGCCATAAATGAACCCATCAACTTCCTACGAAATGGTGACACAAGAATTGAACACTAGATGGCAGCAGTCTAACTTTCAGCTAATTGATACATTCCATGGAGAGTAACTAAAAGACACTCCCAATAAATCGCTACTAGAGATTCAAATGGTAACGGCGCATGCATCCACTCGATCCTCCATCTCAACCAAAGACTACTCGCAACGTCAATGGAAGACTTTCCAACGGTACTCGAACCTACTCGAGATGTATATAAATTGCGATAATGGCATGAGAAACCTTTTTCTAAATATCATTCAGAAAGTCCAACAGC
This sequence comes from Trichonephila clavipes, assembly GCA_019973935.1. Classification (NCBI taxonomy): domain Eukaryota; kingdom Metazoa; phylum Arthropoda; class Arachnida; order Araneae; family Nephilidae; genus Trichonephila; species Trichonephila clavipes. The sequence goes on from BMAU01015851.1 coordinate 54,536, forward strand.
AAAAACTTCTTTAGGAAGTGGGTATGCAGTGACTCCTTCTTCCGCGAGACGCAAATGACTGGAACAAATGGGACTTTTTCCTCGGTATTGAGTATGCACGGAAAACTGTACCAGTAGGTCGGTAATTTAAATAACCTCTTGCCAAAGTCCAGCTTACGGCAGAAACTCTATCTAGAGGATCGTAGATATTTTAACTACACAGAAAATCGATGAACTGTAGAATATTGAAGTGTTCTTGATCAGATTAGAGTTGGCTTTCTACTCTTGGCGTATTGAAAACGTTTGTATTATAGTCAAGATTCTAAATTGCCAGAATGGTCCTCGGATACTAAGTCTGGGGGTATAGTAGATCAAAATAAAACATTTAGAGTATTTTTTTGTTATTTTGAAAACTAACTAGTCTAATATAAAGTTTTAAATGTATCGTGAATTTAATCTTTCATTCCTTCGTTCCCACACGACTTTGTTTATCACTCCTGTATCTCGTACTATTTCGGTTAACTTCTTTCACCTGTCTGATTTTAATCTATCGGACAGAAAATCAGACGGCGAGGAAGTTCCTCCTTCCGTATCGGAGTGTTACCAGATAAACTTTATTCTTGCTGATTGTGTGAAAGATAATCAATAAAAGGCTACAATGATATCTCTCACGGGCTCTTCAATGCGAGAAAAGACACACTTTCAGTGTTGTAGTGCAATAAAAAGCACGACAAATAGTCGTGCTTACTCTGTAATCGTAGCAGTTACTGATAAATTGGTTGCACTTAGTTTTCAGATTGCCGTAACGCAGTTGTATTTACGATAAAAAAATAAGAACTAAAGGTAAATTCGCACTTAAGCTATATTCCATACACTTCAAGTTTTTAGGATTTGCTTGCTTTAGGAAAGAATGAGATTTGACCTCTGCGGATGTTCTCTCCCGTGAACTTTGATATTTGTGAAACTACGATGCGCTCCGGCATTTTCTAGCGAGTTGCTGTTTCTAATCCCCTTGGAGCAGGAAAGCCTACACCAAGTCCATTTGACCTTTCCGCGTAATAGTCTCACACACCATGCCTTGCTCTTCATACAACTGTCGCAGGGAAATGCCCCAGCAGTCCAGAAGATGAGCAGGCAAAGCAAGGATAGAGCAGGGACAGGTAAAGAAAGACTTTACCCCTGCACAAAAGGCATACTACGCAAGTGACCGCTTCTAAAGCGCGCCAATGCCATAGGATGAACCCTGGAACTTTTGCACCGAATAGATAGGCCAGGACTCTGAGCTGCGTACCAGTGGTGAGCAGGAGGGTTTCGCCAAATCAAATTCATTTTTTTTAAGGAATGAATTTCCGAATGGAATAAGACAGTGGAACTAGGGTTAGAGAGATCACATCCCCTACCAGCCAGCTCGTCAACAGCTTCGTTCCCAGGCATACCCACATGTGATGGAATCCACTGGAGTTTCCTCTGACCAAGCCTAACTAATTTGGATAAAATATCTAGACTAGTACTGTCCATAACTTTTGGCGAATTCTTCAAATATTGGATGGAGCTTTTGCTGCCTGTCAGGATCCAGATAATGTCATAAGAGTTGACAGCATGATCGAGAGCACCACTAATAGCAATTTTCTAGCGAGTTATTTTGGTATTCCATCCTCTTTATCTCTACTTTTAGGACTATCCAAATCAAATTTATTTGGCGAGGGTCCTTTATAATTGGCGGGGGGAGTACTATATTACCAAGTCGGTCTCTGTTCCTCCCTTTTAATAGACTAATACTCGTCTCGGAGATGGAATAAGTGGCTGGTAGACCTGGTAACCGTGAGGGGCCCAAAGCTTAATGGATTCGTATAAATTCAACGTGCAACAAAGATCTTGAACCAATATTGTAACTCTGATTTCCATGGATTCGAGTTGTGTAGCAGCTCTAACCAACTTTCTTCCGAATGTCTGTATTGTTGCAATCTGTACAAAATTTTCGCATGCGGTTTTTTTTTTTTTTTGCACAAATTTTATTTCGAACAAACTAATACTACTCTAGTCAAAAAATTTTTAGTTCCCAGCCCAGCTACTTAATCTCTGATACATCTTACACTGATGGAAAAGTCCTAAACCCAAGAATAAATGTCTATAAATGGCAGGGCAACAGTTCGTATCACCAGACGTACGTAGTAGTTTGCAGTCAGGGTGTGTGAAAACCTCAACAGTTATCCTGCAAAAAAAGAATTTGATCGAGCCAGGCCATAATTTTAGGTACAGGCGCAGTGCGTCTATGCCACAGAAAGTCTTGCATGTACTGATCTGACCTTCATCTAATCAATACACGGCCATAACTGCAGTGGCGTAACGTACACCACCGCAATACATTTTTTGAGAATTGAAGGTCGACGAATCTCTTTACTAGTTCAATTTTTTGACTCTTGAGCCAATGGGCCTCTAATCTTTTAACGCTAGGGGCCTCCAACTGCCTTAATCCACTTTGGACTAGTCTATTCAGCAAGACCGACGGTTCTTAAACTGTGGTCCGCGAAGTCTCGTGTAACGTTAAGATTCTCCTCTTTCATAGACGCTGAAAGGACTCTCGTTGGAAAAATCGAAAGATGTGCCATACTAGATTAGGTCCCTAAATTGTTCCCCAACGAAAACCTTTCCTAGAACTTCTATTTTGATCAAGAATATTAAGTCGGAGAGCGATGTTCAAGATTTGGGGGATGTCCACGATGCTCCATCATCGTTAGAGTGAGCATTTTGGATATGTGTAACAAATAGTTTACTTCTGTGTAACCCTAATGACTGAACTCTATGCACGGAAATTGATACACACTTAATACAACTGCACTACATTAATTCCGTCGTGAATGAGTCTTGGTGCCAATTTGTTTATCTTCGTAGCAAGACGCAAATAGTCTTCTATACGAAATGTTTAGACTACTTTAAAATTGTAATGCTGTTAAAATGGTTAAAACCTAGAATAAATCCCATGCTAAACGCTTTTGCATTGGCTGACACAGTAGGTAAGCTGGGTGAAATATAGCTGCTGTAGTGATTGAGCGAGATAAATATTGGGTAGTGTGCGTATGGAATCTACCGCGCGAATTAGATTTTCTTCTGTCAAGAAGGCTATAACACGGCGCAAGAACTAAAGATTAACCCAATACAACTTGGTACTGATATCGATAGATATGCTAACTTAAAATGTTAAATGTCGGAGGACGAAAACTCAAATTTGTTATTTAAAGTACCCATAGATACAAATTCTCAAAGGTTATTTCTTTCCTCCCTACCATACCATACTTCTGTGGCTTTTCATCAATAGGGCAGATTTTATTTGGTTACTACTTGTAGAATGAAATGGCCAGTGAAGACTTCTTGAGGCCCTGTGCCTCTCTAAACCAAAGTAGGTTCGACTTTCTTACGTAAACGATACTTAACATACGTTGTCGAAAACTCGTACAAGTGGTAAACCGTAGTAAATGTGCTTTACTCGCTATATCGGATTCGATCGACTGTCTCCATGAAATCTTTCATACTTGGTGGTACATATGTTGTACCACAGGTTCTTATTCGTTTATTGCGTGGTGGTACATAAAACGTACCACTTGTTTGAATGCCTCGGAAATTGATGCTAGATGGTGCATTCTGACCTACCCAGAGGTCAAGCAGTTTTTTCAACAGATGTCGGAAGCTCGATGTATGCAATGGGTTTATGCAGTGCATCCTTTGATCAGCTGTGAGTGGCATTTTTTGAAAGTTACTGTGTTGTGTAAATAAGGGATTCTTATGGTACATGATATAAATCGGGCAAGTACATGCATTATTCAACTAAATAAGTCAATATTACAATGATTGGTACCTCAGACATGCATTGCTCAGTAATAAAAATTTATTACAGAGTAAGTAATAAGATTTAAAATAAGTCATCCTGGGATGCGCATTGCTAGTATGAAAAGAAGAGTCCGAAAAATTGACCGTTACGCTACTGAATGCCATCTTTACAAATACAAAATGCATTCCACTCTCTTTTATTCCTTCCCATAATGGACATGTTTATTGTGCCATACTTGCAAGTTAAATTTTTTAAAAAGTAATACTATATACACATGTCCCGAATGAGCTAAAGCTCGTGTTCAGTAAAAAATACACACGATATATTATGCATGTTGACTTTGACTAAATAAAAACTTCATAAAATATGTACAGAATTTTTATATCTGCACAAAACAATCTAACTTCGTACAGAATGGATGTGTTGTGTCTGCAAAGTTCCATTGTGCTTATGGAAGAGAATGTTTCCAGAACTATTCCACTGCTTGAAGCGTGGTGGTACAAAATATGTACCACTTATTTTAAAACTTGGAAACTCGTTATTTGAAAATGTATCGTGTATCTGCTTTTGCTCAATAGTTTTGCGAGGTTTATCTAAAATATGTAATTATTTCCCTCTAGTGCATTATTTTTTTTTTCAAAAAGTCGGCGCGTAAGAGTTAAACTAAATCGGTAATAGTGTATAATGATAGGCCTAGACACGGATGATTGATATGACGTTAAAATGCAAATTTGCCTGTTGCAGGGTTCGAATTTCCGTTTTTTCGGAGAATGTGTCTTGAAATAACGTTTGAAGATCAAAATTATTTGGATCTTGATGTCATGTAAAAAGCGAACTTAATATAAAAGGACTACAATCGCCCTCGCTGCAGTCCAGAGGTCCCGTTTGGCCCAAGCCTCAGAACGCCCCTAAAAATGTATTAAGTTTGTTATATCTGATACACTAAAATTTTATCTTTACTGAAATTGTCTTAATATAAACTGCGTGACGAACTGACCAACTAATACTTGGAAGAAAAACGAAGGCTCGAAACTTTAGGTTACGGTCATGAAACGACACGTCAGTTGACAACTCCCCCTCCTAGCTTCTAGTGGTTATGGTCACGAACTCGTGGCCAGAGTATCACGGGTTCGAGTCGTAGTGCTACTGAAGAACACTGTGTAGAGGATCTGACATATGTCAAATCTGTGCTGAGTCCTCGCATTGAATGGGCTGTCTCGGGTGTCGACCTCGTCACTTGACTGAGGTTCAAAATTTCGAGAACAGTCGCCAATAGCGCTCGGGTAACTTTATTGCGATGTGAATAAACACTTCCTCTTCGGACTTCCATACATTTGCGTGAGATCTTGATGCACTTTGAATCTATTGAGGTTTAATCTTACAGTATGAGTTGGTAGTCGAGACTTGAACACTGGTTTTGACTGGGGTATCGGTGTTGTAATTGATAGGTTGATACAAACTAGCCAATAATTTGATAAGCTCTTAAACCAAAACTTTACAAAATCGGAGTGAAGTAGCAGCTCATTGGCTGTCTTCGACCATGGTTTAGGACAGGGCTTTCCAACCCAAATTACCTTGCGGGCTACTTCGGAAAACGTTGTAATCTCGTGGGCCGCACATATAAAGGTACATATTTTTATCAGTTTTGGAAACAAAAAAACACTTATTGAGTGAAATTTAAAACGGAATGAATTATTATTGGTTTCATTACTTTTCATGTATTCAGACATGGATAATATAATGTTTATATACTATAATAATGCAATGATCAAATGTTTAAAACACTAGTGTTGCCATTTTCTTAAATTACGGTGGACTCCAAACAGAAAAAGAGTACTCTAGAGAGGAAAATATCGATGCGTTCAACCAAAGAGCTTATTAAAAAGGGCGTTCTTATGCCTGATGGAACTGATAAAGACCAAGATAGCAAAATAAATGATTCCGTTCATCAGAACCACATTCCGCAAATCAACGGGTTTGGGCCAGAGAGTGGCATGTGAGAAACTGAGAAGCAGCGTAACTCTCCGTCGGTAACGTACACGTCGTCCTCTGTTTTAGAAACCTACAACACTGTTGTGGTTACCAACTCTGGCTTTCCTACCGTACTATCGTCATCTCAGAATCATGCCATGCCTGTGATACACAATGTTTCCCTGTTGAACCTTCCGGATGTCGAAGAGGTACCTTCACATGATGGGGAAATTGTTCTCTCTGTTCTTCCAGAACCTCCAATATCGTTGAATGATATTGGGCCAATACTACATTCACAGCAGCAGACCACATGAAGAAGTGGGGAGAAACCGACTAGTTCAGCAAAATTATGCTATGTTAAATCTTTGTGTATTTGTTGTATAGTCCTTGTCTGTTCCGTCTTTTTTGTATGTTTCAGATTCTCCTCTGGTCTCCATGGGGAGAAATAAGTACCGCTGCGGACAGCGTACGGTCAGGTTGGCCGTTGTGGAATCGGTTGTGGAGTCGTCATCCAATTGAATCTCTCAACGAAACAAAGCACGCAGTCTTCGCGCGCAGGCGCAGCTGATCCAATGTGAAACAAAAACTTTGACCATTGAGAAAAAAACGGAGAGAGACTGAGGTGCGCGAGCAGGCGTTCCCGTCGTCACATCATGAAAATCTAATTGTAGAATAGCTACCTTTTTTTAAATTAATTTTTGTTAAGTTTAAATAAATCTGAAGACAAATGTCTTGGACCCCTTGTCTCCCACATATATATATGTAGAAATTTCCCCTCAAACTTCAAAATGAAACTTCAATTGGACACCCCTGGTTTAGGACATTAGGTGTGTAATATATATATAATCGCAAACTATATTTTCAATACACTTTATTTACTAAGTGTTTTACGTCAACTGCAATACGCTTTCGTTTTTAGAAGGCAAAAAATGAGATTGGTTTTAATCTCGTTATTCACGATGCTCACATCTACTGTATCAACAAACTTCCGTTTTTATCGACGTTTACGTTCAAAGAACAGTTTACGTGTCCTGCAATTTCACTTGCCCACGCTCGACCTAGAAAATTGCTTCTAAAAATCTATTATGGAAAAGAGCAGTTATTGATGACCTTGTTCTTTTTCTTCAATCGGTAATGAAGACGTGGATAAGGTGAAACGGGTGTCGGGAAAATTTTTCTCGTAATCGTCGTTTCTAATTTAAGTTAATCGTTAGAGTATCTTTCGAAAACCGGTTAGCAGAATTCAAATTACGTTAATTATCATGCAGACTGTATCTTTGGAAACTTTTTGCTCTTGGACAATTTCTAATATGCATGGTTTATTATGTCTCGTTGTATGAAAACTGGTTATTAGATTTTAAAGAGATGTTCAACGCTAATTTTCATTTTGCACGTCGTTGGCGTAGGAAAAACTTGATTCTATTAAAGAACCATATTGTTAATGCTACATTCAAATCTTTCGTAAGATGTTTTTTATTTTCATTCAAGTTTTATTCTAAAAGAAATGTCTTCTATATTGTCTAACAAATACAACGTTTCGGTGCGTTGAGTATTTTCGTTCAGAGGTGCAACCAACACCTTTAACACGATTTTGACTTAACACAGTACGTGAATACGTAGGTTTTTTCGTACTATTTGCTCTAGCACGGATTCCGAAGAAAACTGGAGATTCATGCCCTTTGGATGAGGGTGATTTAGTACAATTTCTGACGGTTTATTATAAAGAAATCTATAATGACTAAGTCGAAGGTGGAGTTCAGCTATTAACTGATTTAATTCTCGGTGGCTTGAAATTTGCTACAAGTAGTTAACATTTTCTTGTGATTCTGTCGGAGTGTATATCAAAATTTCCACGTAACCTTAATTCTTGATATCCTGCAAAAAAAAAAAAACTTAAAGCAACTTGAGAAACCAGAAAAACGTTAGTAACGAACTTTGTAACATCAAAAAATCAAGAGGCAGTTAACAAACGAAATTCTTCATTTGAATGAAAACAGACTGTTCTAGGTCAGGGATGGCGAACCATTGACACGCGTGCCATTGATGGCACGCGGCACAATATTTTGGGCACATCACCGATCAACCACGATTGATTTTTCAATAAAAGAATTTTCAGTGAGGTTTTCTCAGCTCCGATTTATCGGAAACGCTCAAGTTTTTATTATGTACCCTGATGTGATATCATTTGATAAATTGAACTTGCCCCAATTCAATAGGTTGGAAATGGAAGAATTTTTGAAATGCAACTTATTGATTCCTTGTCTAGCTCCATATGGATTCAAAAAAATTATTGAAACAAGGAGAAACATTGATTGAAACGGAAGGATTAACAAGCAAAATATATAAAAGTAAAAATGCCAGTAACGAAATTTTGGAAACATTAAATTAGATTTTAGATACGTTTGAAGAAGGCTCATGCTATTTTAACCATATTTTCATCGACTTATGCCTACGAGTCATTAGTTTTAGAGATGAATAACATTAAAGACGCGCTTAAAAATCATTTGGCAGATTTCAATTCAGCATGTTTTCTGCTATAAGTAATATCTTACCCAATCCTATTGTTTATCTGTCATCTAATCTGCAACGGCAGAAATCGCACTGATATTACTTTATATAATTTGAATTTCACGCTTGACTGAAACATTTAGTACTATAAAATACAATGAATTTTTTATAGTAAGTAGTTTGGGGTTAGTATTTGGTTTTATTACTTTCCAATAATCACAATTCGAAATTATTTGACGGCACATCTATACCTCGTCAAATTCTTTAGAAAAAATGGCGCGTTAACCCATGAAGGTTCGTTCGCCACCCCTATACTAGGCATACCCGACAAATCGGATAGCATTTTAGACCTAGTTTGTAATAGATGTGCACGCTTCTTAATAGTGAGAAATTTTTTCTAATTTCAATTTGAACTTATACACCAAATTTTCATTGTTCATTAATCTTTAATTTTGTAATAAATGATTTGTTTGAGGAATATGTAACATGGATGTTACTACTTTGCACGGCTTTTAGGGAATATTTAGTAATTTCTCATCTTCCACGATTTTTATAAAGTTGTGGAACATATTTCTAAATGTACCATACATTGCATGTATTATGTTTTGCACGCTTTTCAAGGGAACGTACCAACCGTGTAAAAGTTTGGTTTGATTATGTAAATATATCTATGTATTTTTTATTCTTAATTGTGCTGAATCTTTCATTTGTTAGTTCCATATTTACCAATAGACTTTACAATACGGAAAATATACAAAATGGAAGAAAAAATTATGGGTTTTTTGTACAATGGAATATATTACCATGTTAAAGAAATCTTGATAATACAACTTTCCGACAACGGGAAGTAACCACGGTAGGCTAATGGTCAAGGTCACCGACTCATGATCGGCGTGTCATGAGTTTGAGCCTAGTGTCGCTGAAGACCCGCCGTGTAAAGGGGTTGATGCACGTTAAATTTGTTGGATTCCAACCAAACGTCTTCCAGTTGGTGTCGGAGAGGGGATACCAGCTCGGGTGTCTTCCTCGTCACACACCTGACCAAGGTTCAAAATTTAGAGGAACCGTCATCAAAACCTTCGTGTAACTGAATAGTACGACGTTAATATTGTTACGGTGATCCGGGGTTCAAGGATTTCATTCCAATCAGTCGCAAAGAACAAGACTGTTCTTTAAGAGCGATGAGAATTGTCGCAAATCCAATCCTTGAAATACGCAATACTCGCAGAATAAATCTCGGAAGGTCTTCACCCCTTCAGCAGCACTCGGACACAATTATCGGTGCCTAAAATACACATATACACTGCTGGACAATTGCTAAGGATGGATCACAAATTGCTATGCAGCATAACATTAAGTGAGACATGAGGCCTAGTAGGATAAAATATAGTTGCCACACTGTTCAGACATTAGAATAAAGAATATTTATTCTGGAAAGTACAAAAGCTGTGAAACATCTGAAAGAAAAAAAATGTTCATATGATCTGCGTACGGAGAAATGGAACAATGCATCTAAAAGTCAGCAGGCACCTTAAAGAAAGGTATCAGTACGGAATATGTCTACCGTGGAGTGTGATACAACATTCCACACGTCGTACCATACTTTGCACAACATTATCCAGCAGCTGTTGAGGCAATTTATCCCATTCCTCTGTGAGTGCACGGATGAGGGTGTTCTTGTTTGTCGGAGGATAGTTTCGACCAGAAACTTGCCTCCCCAAAGCATCCCACACATTTTCATTGGGGTTTAGATCTGGAGAACGCGCTGGCCATACGAGACGTTGAATACCCTCGCTGTCTAGACAATCCTGAACCGCGAGTGTTCGATGACATGTTCCATTGTCGTCCATAAAAACAAATTTATCACCGACAGCACCACGGAAAAGACGAACATGAGGAAGTAGAACTTCATCAATGTATCGTTGGCCCGTCATAGCCCCATTCGCAACCACATGTAGGCGCGTGCGGCCATTGATCAAGATGCCGGCCCACACCATGATACTGCATGTCGGATATCGGTCCTTTTCCTGGATATTTTCTGGACGATAAGCAGTACCACTCTCGCGCCAGATCAGTTGGCGTCTACAATCCGATGACAGACTGAACCTACTCTCATCTGAGAATAGTACGCATGCCCAGTTCTGTTCAGTCCAATTGTGATGCTCACGACACCATTGCAAACGGGCAGTACGGTGCTGTCTGGTCAATGGGACACACACAACAGGTCTGCGTGCGTATAGTCCTCTCCTCCCCTCAAACGTCTGGCAACAGTTTTTTCGGGAGATCTGCTTTCCTGAGGCAGCAAGAAACTGATTTGCCACCTGCTGAGCTGTGTGGTGCGCCTGTTCCTTTTGCTGATAGGACGATATATGTCTTCTGCAGGCGTCGTACTTCTAACACGACCTCCCCGTGCCGTCTACTACACATTCCAGTAGTTTTAAATGACTTCCACAGCCGTGAAACAACGCTGTGAGTGATGTCGAATTCCTGGCAACATCTGTTATTTTTCGCCCTTCTTCGATCTTTCCAATAATTCGGCCACGCATAAAATCATCTATGTGATGTCGGGAAGACATGCCAAAAATTTTAAGTTCGTCTATTAAATCTTTCCTGTAAAACTTTGACTTGAAACAACAACTGTCCACACGCGTCAAAACCTTTAAAGCTCTTATGAACGCTATCACGTGATGAACAGACGTGGAAAAAAATTTGTATACTCATACTTACTAATATCCCGCACTTATTCTAATTTTCCACATTTTGCTTCCTTTCATTTTGTGGTTGCTATGGATGATAGTGTTATCCGTCCTTAGCAATTGTCCAGCAGTGTACAAGATTATTCACAAGCAATCGCTTTAACAGCCGAAGTAATTTCTAATCGCTTCAACAATTAGGGCAATACTAACTGATCGCTAGTCAAAACCAGACTGACTTTCGGCGAGCATCTCTCTATTTATATCCCTCGCGTATAATTCGATAAGAGCCGCTTGCGTCATAATTTTGAAATTAGTGGATTTCTCTAAGAACTTCTCGAAGAATCCAGAGGGCCCCAAACTCGCCAAAAATGGTCGCGAACATGATCTTCAAGTCGCCAAATTGGTCGGCGTCGCCAAAAATGACGCCAACTTGGCTCTATCGCCAAGATTTCGCTAAATTCCTATTGAATCACCATTATAACATAAGGGACGGAGTTGCTTGTGAATATTACAATTTTAACGCAAATTAAATATACTTTATAGTAAGATAATGGCATTACACATCCAAATACAAATTATTTACACTATTTCGCACAAAATTCGTAACAATATTCACTCAATCGCTCACTCCTATCTCAGATGCAAGTACCCGAAATTCCCGCCTGGGAATGGGAAGATATGAAAGTTCCCCCTTTTTTTTTTATTTGCATGTCAAGAGGTTAAAATCTTAAGTTTTACGACTTCGAGGGAAAAGAACAGCGGATAAACATTTCAAATTTTGAAAATCAGGTCATGAACTCTTGTCTTTTCTTATTAGAACTAGTTTTCATGTTATGTATGACATGTGCAAAAGGCTGATTTTAATGTCTCGGTTGTGAAATTCTTATGCAGCTTGCATCTAACGGCGTTTGGGGAAGTACAAGGTATCCGTCTACTTGCGACAACTTTTAAAAAGTTGAGATATTTTTGTGGTTTTTAGACTTACTTGGTACATTCTAAGGCTAAATCAAGAGAAATTACTACTAAAATGGGTAAAAATTGACAAATTACGTAAACGAGGCGTGCTCTGTATAAACAGTAAATGAACAAATTCTCAATTTTTTTTTCAATTTTGATGTATTTACTTTTCTATTCCTTTTTGAAATGACTCTTTCAGGATAAGATATTTTAATTTTTACAAAACTAGAACATTGTAATTTAAGATTTTTACTATATATTAGAGTAAAATTTGCAAATCTTTTAAGGTATCCAACGATTCGGGACAACTATTTAAAACAAAAAAAAATGTAGATGTTGAAATTCTTTATAGCTTGGGATTTATTTAGCATATTTTAAGAAAAATGCTAAAATTAAGAGCAAGAAATTACTAAAATGGGGGAGAAGTGGTAAAAATTTATACAAAAAATTACATAAACGGGGCCCACTCTGTAGGAAAAAGTTTATGAACAAATTCTGAATTTCTTCATTAATGTGTTACGTTGGTCTTCATTTTTGAAATGAACTTCAGGATAAGATTTTAGTTTTTACAAAAACTAGAGCCTAAACTAGAGCAAAAATTAACTTGGTTATTATATGAAATTGCTTAAAAAGCGATCATATTCACATAAAGAACTGTAAATTTTATAAAAAAAAAACGGTGATTGATAAATCTGAAAGTTAAAGCTTTTACTATTACACAGAACATAGACAAAAAATTTCATATGAGATTATTCTAGACTTTTTAAGCAATCTCTCTCTCTCTCTCTCTGTTCCCGTTTGAGTTTTTCGAAAAACACTTAGAGTATAACGCATTTTAAAGTACGACATCTTAAAGTTATGGCATCTGTGTGTGTGCTTTACTGAAACAATTGCAGTTTTTGTTCTAGTGAATGGAAAATGAAACGTATTTTTATAAAATAAGATGGTCTGTAAAATAAAATCATAAGAACAAAAATTGTCAATTCTTTCAAAAAATCATGATTTTAGGGTAGTCGGGTACGAGGTCTCAGAGGTGTTAACTTTCTCTAGAGGGCTGAAAATATAAACAATATTCAAATATATATCTCTTTGAAATTAAAACTAAATAATTAGAATCTTTTATACATTATTAATAAAGGAATGGGGCTTTTCAGAAAAGTATAAAATGTTTGAAATATAATCGTAATTTTAAAAGTGATAAGCATATGAAAATAAGAAATATTAATTTAGTTTTACGTTGCGCATGCTATTTTCTAAAATAGTAGCTTTAATTACTGATTAATTACGTTGATTTATAAAGTTAAATGTATCCTTATTACACTGTAGTAATTTTATTTCAGTAGAATAAATTATATTTTTTAAAATTTAATTTTCTACAAAGTTTTTAATATTTCTCAAATATTTTTAAATACAAAAAATATTCGTAAATGTAGTGCTTAGAGTATTATACATTTTATAATTCTATGAGGTTTTATACCTCAGAGGCTACTATTTTGGAAAATAGCGTTCGCAACGCAAAAATTTAATATTTATTACATATTTTCATAAGCTTAGTCTTTAAAATTATGATTATATTTAACATTTTGTGCTTTCTGAAACCATAATCTTTTGTAAATGTGTAAAAGATTCGAATTATTTAATTTAAATTTAAAAGAATTATACTTGAATTAGTAGCTTTAAAGCTTTTAATTTACCTCGATGCATATATTAAATTGAAACACTCTTGTGTCTTATACATTAACCATATTGGATATTTTCGTACAAAAACGTATAATTCGAAACATTTTTGAGACTCTTTTCTAAGCATCGATCTACAGAGCGCCGTCAATGCTGCTAAGCAAGAAAACTTTTTATATTGTGGTATTGCCGGCTCTGCCACGAATATAGGAATCAAATGAAAATCGACCCTGGTAATTCAACAGCCATAACGGATGCATAATTCGGGGGATATTTCAAAGTTTAAGAGGTCTTAGGGGTGTTAATTTTATCTCGAGGGGTGAAAATATAAATTTCAAGCGGGTATAATTCTTTTAAATTTAAATTAAATAATTCGAACCTTTTTATGCATTATTTACAAAGAATCATGGCTTCAAAAAAGTACAAAATGTTTGAAATATAATCTTTTAAAATTATAAGTATATGCGTGTGTGTGAAAATAAGAAATCTAAGTAATTTTTAAGTATTAAGTAATTTTTCGTTGCGCACGCTGTTTGCTAAAATGGTATCCTTTGAGAATTATAAAATGTATCATACTCTTAGAGCCCTGCTCATTTAAGAATATATATTTTGTATTACAAAATATTTGAATGATATTGAAATAAAAAAAAAAAAAACAATTTTTAAATGTAATTTTTTAAATATTTATTCTATTTACATAAAAAATATTGCAGTGTAATAAGAATACATTTAACTTTATAAATCGGCTTATTGGAAGTAATTAAAGCTGCTATTTTAGAAAATAGCATGCGCAAAGTAAAACTTAATTTCTTATAGAAATGTTTCTTATTTTCGTATGCTTATAATTTTTAGAACTATTATATTAAACATTTTACACTTTTCTGAAGCCCCATTCCTTTATAAATGTGTAAAAAGATTAGGTATTTAATTTAAATTTAAAAGAATTATACCTGTTTGAAAATTGTTTATATATTCAGCCTTCTAGAGAAATTTATCACCCCTGAGAAATCTCTATTTTTCTAAAAAGTATAAATGTCGAGATACTGCAAAACGAGTAAAACCAGTCGAAACTTGAGGCGCAATTAAAACGCCAAATTAGTTTTCTGCCAGCTCTCTAGAAAACCTTGACTGACATGGTTTTAACAAAATAAAATTACGATGTCGGAACAACTGAAGGAAGTAATTGTATTCAATGAGAATCTTGGATGCATACAATACATGCTGTAGACTACTGAAATGTGCTGTCTGAGGCTATTTTGTAATCTCGGAGAGTTATTTTTTCCAAACTTTGCATAATTTGTAAGGAACGGGTTATGGGCGTGACTTCAATTTCAAGTGCGAGGGGTTATAAAAAAGGGTAAAACTCATGACTGGATCGCATTTTACTCTTCAGAGTAACGTGACATTCTGGTTCTTTTATTTACTACACTTTAATTTGAAGAAATTCGAATGTTAAAAGTTCTTGCCTCTAATTTACTCTGTAGCTAGTGTTAGTTCCCTCGGGTAAATGTCTCGATATTTCTTGATCCCTATTCTTCACTCGGCACTCTTAAATTGTCATAAATTCATTTTTTTTTTCAATTTCTTATGGCAGATTATGAACAGTTATTAACAGAGTTCATCAGTCTACCTAAATTGGCCCTTGCGTCATTAAACCACAAAATCACTCACTCACTCATCAGTCTACCTAGTACATTCACAGAAAGCTTGTATCTCTTTTTCGTGCGGCGCTATATTGGCGGATGTCCATCACCGCAGGTAATTTTGTAACGCCCAGTTGCCTCTCTAGAGGGAGGTACCCGAGCTCTGACGATGCTAACCTGTACTAGGATTTAATTTTGCCTATAGCACCCCCTAGGGATCTTTAATGTGACATGATACGGCATGCCCGCTTTCGATTTTCTGCATCATGAAAATCCATCGACTTGGGCCGGGTCGAACCCACAACTTTGGGCACAGAAGGCCAGCGACAAACCAATCACGCCACCCAGTTTTAAAAAAATCAACAATCTACGGGAAACTCTCTGAATATAAAATGAAGACCCGCCGTACAGGGCAGCCATGCACGTTAAATCTGTCGAGCTGAAACGTCCTCCCGTTGGTGTGGTGTGGTAGTTAGGAGAGGGGGTGCCAGCTCGGGTGTCGTCCACGTCGCTTGACCATGGTTCAAAATTGCGTGGTCCGTCGCCAAAAACCCTCGTGTAGCTGAACAGTGCGACGTTAATATTCAATCAATCTGAATATAAAATGCCCTTAATAGGTAGGTGACAAATCTGTTCATCTAAACGGAAAGAGTATTGCGGAGACTGAATTCGACATTTTAAGCAAATCAATACACGATGCTGGAGCATTCTTTTTCTAAATGCTTCCAAAGTTTTACTCGTGTCTCTTAACATTTGACTATTAGCCTAGTGCTCATGGTCACGGACTGGTGACCACCGTTGAGTCAAGGGCTCTAATCTAATTGCATCAGCCTCTACACGGTGGGTCTTCAGAAGCAAGTTAACTGTCATGAAGGAAAGACATCACGATGGCGTGGAAGTTAGTCCTGGCTGGAATGTTGTGCTTGTCACTTGACCATGGTTCAAAACTACGAACATGCATACACATATGAAAACTTCCCCTTCCCCACACTCGCTTGCTGAAGAAAAGGCAGTACACAAAAATCCCTAAAATGCAAGAATCTCTGGCTTCCATTTAAAACAAATACCGATACAGAGCTTTCGTGTAAACGTATAAGCAAGTTTTATGTAGTTTAGTATTTATGCCTTAAGGCCGTATCACACTTTCACGTTTCAAGCAATTTTTCGTCGAATTAGTGTTGACTCGTCTTCGCATTGGCCATACTCGCTTCACACACAGGCATTTGTTGTTTGGAGAACGTGCTCCTGAATGTCCTTCATGCCATGTCTCTTACACTGTTCATCACATTTTAATAGATTGTCCTGTTTTTAATAATTATCGCATCGCCTTTTTTAATTCATCACATTTAACTTTACCTGACTTGGTGGGAGAAATACCCCACCAAAACCTATTTGCTTTTATCAGAAGACTTGGATTTTTATATTTGATTTAACTTTTTAAACTGTTTTAACTTTAACTTTATGTTTTATATATGTGCATGCAGGCATGCACATATATAGTAATTATTTTTATCTTTTTTTTTCTTGTGTATTTTTAACATATGTAAAATATTTTAACAAACGTGTGGCGCAGTATGGCCAAATTTGGCTCTTGCGCCATAAAACACTACATTCACTCACTCGTCGAATTAGTGCAATTTTTACTCGGTTGCCATAGCAATGGCTTTAGAACAACTCTTTGCAAGTGAGCTCAAAGTTCCAAATAAAAATTGCTTGAAATTCCAGCCAATTGGGTCCCCTCAGGGGGCTCCCCTCTAGGTGAGTGCGGGTTTCACGCTCCCGAGGTACCCTAGTGATCTTTTCCTTTTCCCTAGGGATTTACTGTCTTTGGTAAACACGGGCTTCACGAACCCGGGGAACCCTAGTGATATTTCTCTATTTTCAGCCCTCTTTCTTGCCATTCAAACTTCCCTTTTCTTTTTCCCGTCCAGAACACAGACCTACATTAAACAATGAACTTTGTTCCAACTTTGTCTTTTTTTCAAGTAAAAAAAATTGACATTTTTTTTACTACCGTATTATGGTTACATTTTATATTACGTTCTTTTAATTTGATTTTCTTAAATTTCTCTCAATATTTTGTTTTTGTTGCTTCTTGATTTTGTTGCTTTCACTTGAGGAAAAATTTTCTTTACTTATTATCTTTATTTTTTCTACCACGAAGTCCTGTGGCAGACCAGGACTGAGTGGAATGAAGTTGTGTCTGATGTTTTTTCACTTTTGGTATGATGACACAACAGACTGCTTCCTGGGAAAACTGGCATTTGGAGTGGGGTTTTGAACTTCTGAGGACCTTTGGACTAGGGGTCTTGGAGGAAGCGGTCATGTAGAGGGTACCGGAGAAAAGCTGAGTTTTGCGTCTCGGGCCACCAGATAGTACAGGAGCCCGGGACAGCCTAACCAGCATATCCTGTCTGCTCTATCAGCTGGTGCATAATCCCGCCTGTCTTGTAGTTCCAGGTGGTGCCTGGATGGGGTCCTGCATTGCA
This sequence comes from Trichonephila clavipes, assembly GCA_019973935.1. Lineage (NCBI taxonomy): Eukaryota > Metazoa > Arthropoda > Arachnida > Araneae > Nephilidae > Trichonephila > Trichonephila clavipes. The sequence continues at coordinate 72,282 of BMAU01015851.1, forward strand.
GAGCCGGGGGGCTCTCCCGAGGCCACTACTGGTTGCTGAATCTAGGACTAGCCCTGCCAAACTGGTCCTCTGAATCAAAAGGGATTCTCCTCCTTAAAAAAATCAAAATAAATAACATTAAAGAACTCAAAACGCATTTATTAAAACCCCCAACCCACCCTACCCAACTCATGATGCTCATATATTACCCACACTCAACATTGATAAAGTTTCCGAACATGCTCGTTTTTTAATCCTATCTCTTCCAAACAATGAAATGTCACAAAAGTCACCATTTGCAATTCAAAAAGCTATTCAAGGAATAAGCGGCGAACCCAAATCGGTCAAAGAATTACGATCTGGTGATTTGCTTATTTGAAACATCATCTGCCTTACAAATTAAATCTCTATTGTTAACGGACAGTCTAAAAATGTTTTTGTTAACTGCAAATCTTCATAGATCCTTAAATTCTTGTCGTGGTGTGATATCTGAAACAGATCTTTTGTGCGCCTCCGAAGCAGAAATCTTGGAAGGAATTTCTGATCAAGGGGTTACTCAAGTCAGCAGAATTGAAATAAAAAAGAAACGTCACTTTTTCCTATTAAACATTTAATTTTAACTTTAAATAGCCCTAAATTACCATCGAACATTAAAGCTGGTTACCTAAATTGTAAAGTACGTCCATATATACCGAATCCTCTGCGCTGCTTTAAGTGCCAGAGGTTTGGTCATTCTGAAAATTCCTGCCGCGGACAACCAACATGTTCTAAGTGTGCATTAGTAGGGCATTCTTCTACAGATTGTACCCTAGAACCAAAATGCATTAACTGTCCATAGCTTCATACCGCCGATTCCAAACTTTTCCCAAAATAGAAAACTGAAAAACAAAAATTAAAACCAATAAAAACACATCTTATTTTGAAGCACGCAAGTTAATAGTTCCTCGGTTAACGCAAACGTATGCTCAGGTTACTAAACCTTCAAATATATCACAACTACCCAAACAGATCCAAATATAACAAATATAATCTGTCCACCTTTACAATGCCTGAAACCCTTATCTTAAAATTCAATGCCTAGTACCTCGTCTTCAGTGTCTACAGTTTCCACGTCATTTTCATCTACTCAAGAAAATCTACTTCCTTCCCCATCTACAATTATACCAACAATACAAAGGGAGTCTTTATTAAAAATACCCATTCCTACTACTACTATTTTCCCTGGCAATAACATGAATACTTCAGTTTCACCTTTAGAAACTAAAACCCGTTCTCATAAAACTCCTGATAAACTTAATTCACTTTCAACTGAAAACTTACCACATCATCCACCCTACTACATCCAATAGTGAACATTCTAATGCAGCTGAAGTCCATCAATTTGTAAAACAAAATTCAAGAAATAGAAGAAAGCTCCCAAAAGTACAGAAACCAGATATTGAAATAAAAATGGCTCCACATAGATCTAGAAATGCAGCACCTACAGAAATAACTGATGACGAGGATATGATAACTTGTGACGTGTGGAGGAGGAGGAGGAACTTGAGCAAGATCCTCCGAATAAATTCACCATTGACGAAGATACTTTAAATTTTCCTAAAGGATATTTACACTCGTTAACTCAATCCCGATACAGGAACAGTAGAGAATAATTTTTTATACCATGTATTGTCTAACCCTGTTTTAAATTAACATTTGTCTTTTTTTTAATGCTTTTGTTTTAAGATATGGTCTGATTTGGTGGGGAATCCCCCACCAAATTTTGTTTTAAGAAACAGTTTTCAATGATTTAAAGTGATTTGAAATTTTTTTAAAGTGTAATGTCACGATTTTTACATATTTTATAAAACATTTTAAGTTTCTTAACAAATGTTTGGCGCAGCATAGCCAAAATTGGCTCTTGCGCCATTAAACCCTACACTCACTCACTCACCCAGCCAATGGGGTTCTTCGGCGCCCTATGTCCACGTAGGAATCATAGGCAACGAGCAAGCGGACAGCGCGGCAAGGTCGGCGACGACTTATATGCCGCTTGCAGGTCCGCTATCGGATATGAAGCGCGTCATCTTGCATTATATTTTTAAGATCTGGCAGGAATCATGGAGTCAGCAGTTGGATAACAAACTGCACTCTGTGAAACCTGTCATAGGAGCATGGCCTGTGATACCAATGCGCAGGACTGATGTCAAATTGACTCGTCTTCGCATTGGTCCTACTCGCTTCACTCACAGGCATTTATTGTTGGGTGAAGTTGCTCCTGAATGTCCGTCATGCAAGGTCTCTTACACTGTGCGTCACATTTTAAGAGATTGTCCCGTTTTTAATAATTATCGCAACACCTTTTTTAATTCATCACATTTAACTTTACCTCACTTCGTGGGAGAAATACCCCACTAAAACCTATTTGCTTTTATCAGAAGAATTGGATTTTTATATTTAATTTAACGTTTTAAAATGTTTTAACTTTAACTTTATTTTTTTTATATATGTGCATGCAGGCATGCACATATATAATTATTTTTATGTAATTGTATTTTTCATGTAATTGTATTTTTCATGTGTATTTTTACATGGTTTTATTATTTTAACAAACGTGTGGCGCAGTATAGCCAAATTTGGCTCTTGCGCCATAAACCCAACACTCACTCACTCGGCGCCCTACGTCATAAACAAGATGGCGGCTTCGATTTCGTCTAACACATCAAATATGCCGTATATTTTAATGGTGTGTATTTTAACGTCGAATAATATTTTTAAATAGGATGGTGCTTCACTTCTGTTTACACCCATCAACAAAAGCGCAAGCGAAATAAAAGAAATAATTTTGGCTGTTAGTTTTTCGAGGGAAAAAAATCAGCGAGTAATTTTTCAATGTGGAGATAGAGCGCGGCTGACGTCAGAACGTGTAGTTTTGTTTACGGCAACCCTTCCAAATCAGATTAGGCCAAAAATTGGACGAAAAAATTGCATGGGAAAATGTATGCGATACGGTTTTCGTCTTTAGTTTCCTCCTGAGGGGAATATATTATTAGAGAGGGGTAATATATCCTTGTACTCTCGGGATTGTGTTGAATGTCGGCAAACAAAATATTGAAACGCCCCATTTCCCTACAGGCGTGCCCTCCTTGTGGGACGATTGAGTTTTTACGAAGTTTGCTTCCCATCGTGAACTTGAAAAATAAGATTATGACGACCCCAGACATGGCCATGGTTACCAGAATGGCGAAAATTACGATATCGCCAAGGAATCGGAATAGTTTTATGATCGATCCTTTGAGAAGTTTCCATGAGACTATATGAAGGACCATTGAAACAAAGGTAGAGTTCGATCATGAGTTTACTGCGATAAGATACTCTCAGTCTGAGTTTTTTTAGTGAAACTGTTCTGGAGAGCAGTTTCTAGAACGTTGCAAAGCTTGTATTTATAACTAATGAGGTTTGCACTATTATAGTTTGTATATATACATCGATTTTTGTCTTCGTACCATCATCTGTTCGACCTTTTCCATTAATCTGTTACTATTAAAGTAATTGGAGTCATCGGCTGCTTTCCTCCATGCGAGTTTGCATCAATATTGACGGTGGAATAAACTTACTTTTAAAGTCTAAAGAACTCAACATAGCATTGATGTGTTTTATCGCATAAAATATATAACATTTTTATAGAGCAATTAACCTATATATATATAGATTAAGTGCTAGCAATAATTTCATATGACTTATGGGGTGTTGGAAAGCTACAATCATATTTTTTTTGAGATTTTTACATTTTAAAATTGTAAAGATTTTAACCTTTCTAAAAATGCCTTACTTTAACCTCTAAGGTAATTGGAAGACATTAAAACCTATTTTTAAATCTTTGAAAATGGGCCATGCTCATTCGCGAATAACGAAAAATGCAAACAAAGTACAACTGATGACGAGAATATGATAACTTAAGACGTGTGTGGAGGAGGAACTTGAGCAAGATCCTCCGAATATATAAATTCACCACATTGACGAAGATCCTTTAAATTTTCCTAAAGGATATTTACGCTCATTAACTCCATCCCGATACAGGAACAGTAGAGATGATATAAACCAAAACATGCATCTTTTATTGTAAATTGAGCCTTTTACTTTATTTCCTAGCAGATTAGAAGCCTCACTGTATACATTAAAATCGATCTATCTCAATGTAAATTTTGATGTTCGATGTACCTTTTCTGAGAAGCGACTGTTCACAGGTATGTAAATTTTGTATGATACATTTATAAATATGACTAATATATACCGAAATGAGTTTTTTATAAAAAAAAAACTCAAATTACTTTACAAATTTTCTTGTGACAAATGGGTCAAATTTCGCAATGTTAGAATATTTCATAAATTAAATTCAAAATTATAGCTAAAAGCTCATTCCAGTACGAGAAAGGTGCACTTTAATTATTTGAAAAATTTCAAGCATGTACATGTAACAGATTTTGAGAAAAGGTACATCGAAAACAGCCAATTTAACATTGTCTGTATAGAGGTTTCCAACTCTCCTTAACAAACTTTTGTTTTTGCAGGTTATAGTAGAGAAGTCGGACAGAGAGAAAGTTCTCCCGTATCTTGATCGTGTCAAGTTTCTAGTACCTTTAGACATGACCATGTCTCAGTTTGTTGGCATTGTCAGGTAAATATGAAATCATTGTCTAAAACTCCACTCTAAATTCAAAATGGAAGCATCTGTTTAATGTACACAATCTAAATAACCGTATCAAATTTTCATCGAAGGTATTTCTAACCTCGACGGCTACATTATTCAAAATCCATCTTGAAACTTGTGACGATAAAATTTGCTTATAACTGGGAGGTTTCTTGAAAATCGTATTAGTACGGTATTAATGATTAAACCATGATTAAAGTATACTATAAATGAAATAATTTTGCCTCCATTTCAGAAGGTGAATATTAAACATCTTTAATACGTTCACGTCGTTTATTTCCCAAGCTTGTTCTGCTGTTTCTGAGACAACTAACATTAACACTAGATTGCCCAAGCAAGTCATTTTGACTGCTTTTTAATTTCAATTGGGGAAAAAAATTACATTTATATATGTATGCACAATTTCTTAGAATTTTTTACAATATATTTTTTCCAAGTGAAGTACATTTTTTAATATTTTCTAATAACTTGTTATGACTGTAAATGTAAAAATATTAAAAGTTAAATTTAAACAAATTTTCTTACACTAATTCTTTCACAATGCAGTCACTTTGACTGCTTTTAGGCAATATAGGTATGCATAAATTTCAGTTTCTAGTGTTAAATCCACATCTGATTTTTGCATTGCCAGATACAATAGCTTTCAAATAAGAAACTAAGATTTTTCCGTTAACTTTAACCAGCGGAAAAACCAGCGATTTATTTATCTTCAGTTGGTAATGGAACAAAAGTAGAATGAATACTCGATATCTGTGATCTGTCTTGGAAACTGCAATTTTTTTTTTTTTTTTAATTTTCTTGGAAAAGCGTATAAATGAACAGATATTTAGCGTCAGTTGAATTAGAATATTCATATACCGGAAAATCCGGCGTATAACGCGAGCTTTTAACGCAATAAATAAGACCGAAATTTACGGGTGCACGTTATACGTCGGGTAAAAAAAACGAGTTTTGAAAATTAAAGAAATAAGCATAAAAAAATTAGGCTTCTACTTATATCAAAATACAGTTTATTTAAAAGAAATAACATTCTTAATTGACTTAAAGGGTTGTAGTTCTAGAAGTATACTATTTCTTCAAAATCTTGGGATAATACCTCGAATAAATTACTTCAAAACATAAAAGTATTGCTAGGTTTCTTCGTAAAAGAGGGGATTGCGCTTTATACGGCGAATACACCTTAAAATTAAAAAAATATAGCTTGGAAGTGTAGGTGCATGCTATACGCCGGATTTTACGGTAATTGTTTTAAGAATGATTACAACAAAGCTGCAACTTTTGAGAATGTCATTGTTTTTTTAAAAATGGCTATTCTCGTTTTATGAAAATGCTTATATAATTTCCCTCTATCGCTAGGATCTCTACAGCGGGATTGACTTAAGTTTTGAAATTCATTTTCAGAGTTGCCCTCAACGTGTGGCGCAGTATAGCCAAATTTGGCTCTTGCGCCATAAACCCAACACTCACTCACTCAGAGTTGCCCTCTTTATTTCAGGTAATCGTGTTTTTAAAGTTTCTATTCTGGCACATAAAAAAAATTAATACTTCTAAATTTTTGTATTTCAAATTTTAGTTCAATTCTGTATAGAAGTATTGGCTATATATGTAGGCAAAATATTAGAACCATTTTCGTAAAGAGAATGTTTTGAAAATGTCATTCTTCCTTAATTTCTTGCCAAAAAGTTAGAATTAATTTTTTTTTCTTGTGATATCCTTAAGACAACTTCATATGTATCTTCTAACTCAAGTAATACTAAATATCACACAAATTATCCTGTTATACGCTTTTTGATAACTGTTCCGAATGTAGTCCAGTCATCTAAACTGAAAAAATTCTGATTCATTTGTTAAGGTAGCTTAATCGCACCGGACAAATTCTAACGGCTGTATCCGTGATCGTATTAAACCACTTCCTCATAGTTACGATCCCATGTATGGGTTAGTGATCTCCGAAATTAAAGCCAAAATGTCTACCAGTTTGTCACAGCTGCAGTTTTTGGATGACTCATTAAAAAGGGTGATACGTCTTCCGTAAAAGATGCCTCAAGATCCAGATGTTCACTTTCGAATGACATTCGATGTTGATTCTCTTTCACCGATGACGTTTTTCGTTTCCCTGACGAAACTATTTGTTGGTTCAATTCTATTTTGTTTGTTCACGTGAAATGTACACTAGACTTGTAGTACAAGGTTTTGTTAATTTTCGAGCGACTGAATACACGTGAAGGTTGTGTTTGATCAGAGTAGAGTTGTTTTAAATTAATCTATTCTTGAATTGCTAGTGGGCGTGTAGTTCTGAGTGTTTTTCGAAATAGTTTTATGTATTAAACGCATTTGGACTATATGGAATAGATTTTATTTTGCTCTTAACGATTTGTATTGGAAAATTAAAAATTTCTAATGTTCTGTAACATAAATAGTTTAGAGAAAGATTAAAGTGATTGATATATATTTTGTTTAATCGTTTAATCGTGGGCGTGTAGTTCTATCGTTTTTGAACACGTGCACTTTTATGTGCTGATTCTTGGCAAGAATTCAAATCAGACGGAAACTGGTTTAAAGGGTTAATTAGTATGATTATTTATACACGTTTTTTTCGTATTTTAGTCGGGTTTTAATTTGTAAAACTGTCAACATTGATGAAGAAAAAGTACACTTAAGACGCTGTATGTTTGAGTTCCAAAAAGGAATAACGCAATGGAAGCAAAAAAACTTGTGTTATTTGTTTGGAAAGGAAGCAGCAACAGCACGAACATGCCAAGGATGACTTGTAAAATTTTGCTTGGGTGATCTTTCTTTTGGGAAAATTCCGATGTCTGTTAATTTAGAAGGATTAATCCAACTTGATTATTCCTACACGTCGTCTATTTAAGTAAAGCTGTGCAAGGCTGAGAAATGCTTTCGTGAAAGATGAAACACTTGTTGCGAGGAAGAGCACAAATCAACACTAGACTTTACAATATATTCCTAGAGTTTATAGATTTTGCTGAATGTAATATCTTTGGCTATAATAACCATTAGCGGAATATTTCAGTAACTACAGTGGTGGCAAAAAGTCCTGAACACTCATTTTTTAGCGTAATTTTTGTGTTTGACTTCATTTTTCGTTGTGAAATGATCGCACTATATTAAATATTGTTATTGATTTTAATGTATTTTTTATGCCGATTTCAAATCTACTACTAGTTTCTTAATGACTAAAATATTTTTTGTAGTAAAGCTGCCTGAACACAATAATGTAAAATATATTCAGAATAAAACAATATAGAATTACTTAATATGCAAAGAAAAATAACACGAAAATTGAAAAATACGGTATATTTAATAAGAATTTTGAAAATTACTTTGTTGTCGCATGTTAGAAAATCAATATTTTATGGGCCAGCCGTTTGCTTTAAATACGGCTCTACATCTTTTTGACATGGAATGTACCAATTTCAAAAGATCTTTCGTGACAATATGGTTGAAGGAAAATATTCAAGCTTCAATTAACTCACGTTTGTTTGAAGGTTTTTCTTTGAAATTTCATAACCAACTTTAAACCATAAACTCTCTATCGGATTAAGGTCGGGAGACTGTCCTGGCCAGTTCATTCTATTCACAGTATGGTCTTTCAACCATTTCTGGACTACCTTTGCACGATGACAAGGGGCGTTATCGTCCTGAAAAATCCATGACTGATTCTAAAAAGGTCTCTCGCAGTTGGTAGTAATTTATTTTGTAGTATTTCAATGTAATCCATGGCTTTCACTGTTCCGCTAACGATGTGAAATCTTCCAACACCATGAGAAGACATGCAACCCCATACCATCACTTTTGTCGGGTACTTTACTGTGGGCTTCAGACACTAAGGGCTGAATTCCTCATGAGTGCGTCGTCTTACATAGGCATTACTTTGGTTGCCAGAAATACAAAACTGACTCTCCTCACTAAATATTACCTTTTCCCAGTATTTAATAGTCCATCATGAATGTTCCATTGCCCACGTCAATTGCCTCTTACGTTGAAATTCAGTCAGTAATGATTTTGGGCGCGCTTTACAGCCTCGTAACCCAATTTACAGCAGTCTTCCTCTAACAGTTCTTAGGCACACTCACATTTGATGTCAAAGTCCATTGTTTCAAAATTTGCGAGGAATTAAGCTTTCTGTTTGAAAGCAATAACCTGTCTTCACGTAAAGATGTTTTTCTTGGTCGTGTCCTGATCGCCCCCTGTCCGCAATAAAATTTGTTTCAGAAAATCTTTTCAAAGTTCTCACAACAGTAGAAAGACCACATGGTACTTTAGCAGCAATTTGGCGCATAGAATAACCTTCTTCCTTCAAATGTCTTATTTTGTACCTTTTATTCTCAGGCAGATATGAAAATTTAGCCATAATTCCAATATTTTCCACAAACACACTTCAAATTGCTTTCAATACACTATTTTCCACAAGCACACAACTGCATTCAATACAATAAACCACGTTTTACCTTTTTCTTTCAACCCTTTTTCGCTACTGCTCTCTGATTGGTTGAAATAATGGAGCATTTCATTGGTGGAAAACACACTCACTCATTCTTACAGTGACCTTGAGCTTTCTTGTCAAAGTGTTTTCAACATATCAATGAAACTATTTACATTAGATGAAGTCTACAAACAGATTTGAAATCAGCATGAAAAAATATATTAAAATCAATAACAATATTTAAGATAGTGCGATAATTTCATAACGAAAAATGAAGTCAAACACAAAAATTACGCAAAAAAACGAGTGTTCAGGACTTTTTGCCACCACTGTAAGTGGTGATGTTAATTATTCTGGTCAGTTTGAATAAATCCTTATTCACCTTGAGATTGAATGAAACTAAACAAAAATCATTAAATATATTGTTACAAATTTATTAATAATTATTAATCTTAAAATAGTATAAATTTACTAGGTGTTTAATACGTTAATATTACTTTTCGTTGTATTTTTTGTGATAAAAATTGGAATATTCGCAAGCAACCCCAACCCTTAATGGTGTTTCTCTGGTGTCTTCTGAAAATTAGTGGAGAATTCCAACATCACGATCTACGACGTAAGCAGAGTTTTCGACAAAACGCTGGAAGGTAGCCGCGCAATAGGTAAATAGCACTCGCTCGTAGAAACGGTCAGTATTTCCACTGTTGAGGTGTTGGCTCGCTTACGGACAGTGATTGCTTGCGGATAATCTTTTAACATTACGTACTTGTATTTGTAGACACGGATAGTACTTACAAATTCTATCGCTCTCAAACTTTGCTTCTATGGGACTTGAAGCATAAAATTTCCACGAACTCCAATGTAATATACATTTGCTTGGTATCTTTACAACTTCCGACATAACCTTTGGAAAGGTATTCTGGAAGGAATTGCGAAAGAACTATAACCAGCGTTTCATAACTACAATAAAGTACTTCATCTTGCTTAGTCCTTCAGTTCTACTTCACGTATCTGTTCTTTTCAGAGCTCGTCTGAAGCTGAAGTCTACTCAGACGTTTTACCTGATGCTGAACAACAAAAGCGTCGCTACCATGTCCAAGATGATGGGAGACATCTACGCCGAACACAAGCAAGAAGATGGATTCCTCTACGCCACTTATGCGGCTCAAGAGATGTACGGGTAGCATCGACACAAATGCATCACAGTGAGTATGAAGCAGTAAATCTTTACCAATTGAATGCTTGGTAATTAAGATATTGCCTCGATCGGTAAAGGTTAGGGTAACCTGGTTACAGTTCTTTTAAGCGACGAGCTCGCGTCTCGTGCTTGTATAGTATTTCAGCGGAACCTAGTGCAAATAAAGCGAGTGGGGGGGGACTCGTGAAGTGCCAGATTATATACGAAGGTTTGTTGGGAAAATAAGTGTCACCAATCGACTGTGGTCAGCGTTGTGTATGAAAGTCAAAAAATATAACATCAAAGGTAAGACGTAACTTTATTTTTTCACATAAGTATAAAGTACACAGACATTTGTCATGCCGCTTGATAAGCTTCAAAAAGCCCTCTAAGAAAAATCCAGGGCTTTGCATACGAAAGAAGAGTTTACTTTTGAGTGGACTTTATGGAGGTTGGAACCCTCAATGTAACTCAGTGCTGTGACACTCTGTCGAAATTGAAGGGGCGATTCGGAAAGTGGCCTGGGCTTCTCAAATCGAGTGTTCTGTTGGATGACAATGCGAGACTACACTCGGCGACGGCAGTGCAAAACCACATTGACACTCTTGGTTGGAGTGCCCGTATCAGTCCTAATCTCGCACAAAATGACTTTAATCTATTTCCGGATTTGAAGAATCTCAGGCGCTTTGGAAGCAGTGCTGAAGTCGAACAAGCTGTTAAACGCTTCTTCCGTATGCGAAGTCATGAATTTTTCCTGAAGGGCTTTTTGAAGCTTATCAAGCAGTATGACAAATGTCTCAATGTACTTGGTTCTTACAAGGAGAAATAATTATGTCTTGTCTTTAAAAAGTCTCGTTCTGTTTTTTGACTTTCATGCACAGTTCTGACTAGTCGTCAGGGGAACTTATTTTTCGACTCATCCTCGTAGTTCATCAAAATTTTGCGTACAATGATTTGCAAGTACTCGTTTTTTTTATCTTCTCTTGAGGCATTGATAACTAAATTACCCTTGATGGAACAATAATTTAGAGGATTGAGTCGAAAGATCAGAATTCGTTTGCACTGAAAAATGTATGGAATAACGGAAGGACCTCTTTGCATCTTCAATATACAATTGAGCCTCGGAGAAGTCTCTGAATGTTCTGGGATATCAAACATTTTCAAAATCGGATACACCATTCAATTTCTTAATTATGAAACGTTCATCAAATTGTACTATGTCCTAAGGAACAAGTTTGCCTTTAAGGCTGATTTCACTCGGAAAGTTTGTGCCAGCCGACTCTTTTCCTGTCAACACACCCCTAGCATAAACAGAATTCCTTTCATACGTGGACTCAAAGTTGACTGAAACGGAGTGGCGTAGGAGTACACTAACTCTTCAGTACCATAAAGAAGCAAAAAAAGCTTTTCATTTTCGGTACACAAGTAGTGTATAACTATACTTTTAGTAGTAAAATACTAGGGAAGGGAATATGGTTTTCAAATGCTTTAGAGGAAGTTGCACAGCAGGGAGTCCCCACCAGTTGACCACGAGTGAAAGGCCCAGGCGATTTCTTTTCAAATGTACAGCACAGTGCTGGTTTAAGCACATTTAAGACTCCCTGGCACTGTCGGATCCAAAGAGGGGGCTCTTGGATACGGTTAACCTCCAGCTTATCTGATCCCTGGCCCCTAGGCACCCACCCCAAGTGCCCAATGGATAAACCTGCCCTAGTACAGCAACCAATTGAATAAAAATAAATCGGTGCAAAAATAATCATTGCCAGGGTCGCCTTAAGGGTCAACTGGGCCCGGGGCCTCGTCTCGTTCTCGACTCAACCTTACATGATTCGAATAGTTTCAGCCGTCAAATGTTTCCGATTGTATTCTCAGAAAGACTGGGAATTTCGGACGATATGTCAGCTGGGTACATGTGATGACCGTCGTCCACGTACAGGCCTTGGCCTATGACAGGTATGGCGGACCAGAGGCATGCGTGCCATCAATGGCACATGACACAATATTTTTGGGCATGCCAGTGATCAAAATGGTTTACATTTATCTCAAAATAACTAAGTTGACAATGAAGGATTACGAACAAACGTGAGTGATCGGTCGCGGGATGGCTGGAAGCGCACTCGATTGTTATTGTCTTGCCTTAGTTTCGCCGTATACTACAGTTGATGATTCAAAATTTGTCCTAGCATAGCAAAGTCAATTTCATTGACACAACTGTATTTTAAAGATTATTTGTGCTATACGAGTATTTACTATTTTTAACAGTTATTTAACTTGGCTAATTCAGCAAAAGAACAAAAAGTGCAAGGTAGTAAGTGTTCTGGAACAGTGGTATACAGAACATCGTCAGTAAAACGGTAATTTGAAACAAATCATAGACTTCTCAAAAAAGTAAACCACAGCAAAAATTAATTTCTTAGAAACCATTTAGCATGCATTCTACTAAAAGTAACATCTTACAATCCGAATGTAAATTATATGCACGTTAAATTTGTCGGGAGTTGAAACGTGGTAGTGAAGAGAGGGTGCCAGCTCGGGTGTCGTCCTCGTCATTGACCATGGTTCAAAATTACGAGGTCCGTCGCAAAAAGCTCTCGTGTAGCTGAAAAGTGCGACGTAAATATTTACTCCTCAATCGGAGTTTACTTTTGAGTAGGGGCCCAGGGTCTAGAGTCTTAAGACGTCCTTGATCATTTCTAGTGTTAACCCTCTCGCTGCGTAGGGCTAACTTTCCTGCGTGTAATTTGCCCGTGGAAATCGCCGGATACGCAGAGAGAGAGTTATACAAAATAGTTCAAATTTCCTCATCGAATAGGGATGATTCACATAAGATTCCCTTTCGTAAGGATTATGAAGAATCTGTTGCACGAGTTGCCACATCATTCATGTGAAACTCCTGGGTGGCTGATAATGGAAGCTCTATACGACTTCAATTTGCTTGATGTTGGAAGCAATTAGATTGTATCTTGGGGCCGTGGGTAGCCTAGTGGTTAGAGCATCGGACTCCAGACTGGAAGGCCTGGGCTCGATGCCCGATGCCACCAAATACCCTCGGAGTACACACGAAGTACGTGCTCGTTAAATCAATGGGTCCGAAAGTCTTGTGGGCTGAATCACGAGTGCAGGGGACTGGGAGAATATTTTCTCCCCCTCGGTTCCATGCCTAAATTGTGGAGGTGGACATCGGTGGTGTCGCCATCTATCGTCCCTTCAAGAATTTCCCCGAGCTAAATCGTATTTTCACCTGTATGGTGCTCAAGGCCACCGACAATCGTACATCCAGCGCCTGCCACAATGAATTTCGTGGGCGTTGACCTGACTACGTCAGACAGGTGGCATTAGAAACAAGATTGTATCTTATCCTAAAATAAAGTATACTTAGAATGTAATCTTTTTCAATGATTATACATGAAATATCTCATGCATTCTTGATGGTACTAAAAAAATGTCTTGTCTTGCAGGAACAGTCTCCTCAGGAACGATATGGTCATGCTCAAAAGCTGATGCAATCGATTCTGCCGATCACGAAGATTAAGAATATTCGATGATACGACTTGTTTTAGACTTTTTGTGTAAATGTGACGATGTATATAATCTATACAACTGTGATATTTTTTCTTAACACCCTTTACAACCTAGAACCTTTTTATCTTAAATTGGTGAAGTTGATGTCTTTCAGTTTCTCTTGTACTTTTATTAAACTTGCAATGTATACCTTGATAAGTTTTTCTAGCATGAGCCGCATGTTTTAAAGAACTTGTATTAACTTCAACTAAATAAACTTATGTTGGAATATTTTTCTCATTTACCATTTGATATTGAATTTATCCTGTATGACTAAGCTCTCGAGGAGACGAGACAGGACTTGTAACTCTGCTTTGTATACAAGTACAAAATTGCTTTTCTATTTTGAAATAAAGACAGATGGTTCTAATTGAAAAACACACCAAATGATTGCTTGTCTGTTATGTCAAACTTGTCGCTGTATCACGATATCGTTAAAACGTTACTACCGTGGAACTATGAATACCCAAATACGTCACTGATTATTACAAAATGATTGTTTTAAAATTTATGTGCAATAGAGAAATCATGGTCAAATCCTACCAATCTAACGCACAAGTTTCCAATTAAATTTAAGAATTCTTATAAGATTTGTAATTAGATTAGAACACAATTGTAGTCTGGTTATTAGTAACCAACCATAAGAGTTGGTGACCTAATGGTAAATCTAGTCATTAATTTTGTATTAATCTATTTATAAAAGAACGACTAATTTGTAGCTTTAAAGTTTTTGTGACCGACTATTCTAATCTAGCCTGTATTGGCTCTTGTTTGACATGTTTACATTCGAACCACGAAGCTTAGAAAATCTCACTGGCCTACTTTTCACATCTCGACATGATAATTAAATAGCTTTACATCTTAGTGATATTGATAAGTATGTGCTGGTCTTTAGACTTTTGAGACTTACAATATTAACCTCTAAATTCTAGTTTCTGGCTCCAAAAAAAACGGGTGTGGCGACTTCAATCGCATTAAATTCTAAATTGCGGCATTTGGATATTTACAACACAACGAAGTTTCCAACAAAGTAGAAAATTTTCGGTATTGAAGATGCATCCTGTCATGTTAATTATTTACAGAGAATATCATTTTTTTTCATAAAACTAATGCATAATTACCATTTTGAAGTTACATGTACAGTTTCATTGCCAAATATAGCACAGTACATAGAATTACAGGGTGGGGAGTGGAAACTTCCTTTTCCCTCTGAGGGGACGTAAACTGGCCTGCGTGCTCACCTTATCAATCACCTGAATATTTCCTGCGGGCTTGTATGAAGTCCCTAGTTTACAAAGATTGCTCAAAAAACCCCGTGGAAGACCTATGGAACAACATCAGAGCCGAACTTGACCATATCGATATGCTTGAAAAGGTGGCTCAAAGTTTTCGAAATAGACTGCATCGATGTATTGATAATGGAGAGACATTTGACGTATTTAAAACTGTAAATTCAAAAATCCAATGTTGGGTGGTAGGTAGGAGATAAAGTCGAATGAAACATGTAGTCTTATTGCATTTTGAAAAAAAGAAAGTTCCCACGCCACACCCTGTACAAACATTCAGTAAAAGCAGAGTTTCTCAAACTGTGGGGCGCTCCCCCTTGGGGAGCGAGACAACTCTACAAGGGAGCGAGCATACAGAAAAGTCGAAAACAAAACATTCTGACGTAATCAAAAATAAAATACACATTTACATTGATATATTACATTTATAAATGTATCGGTGCTAACGCAATGTATTTTATAACTTAACAATGCTACGTTAAGAACAAGTTTAATAATTACCAGTGACCCCATGGGATTGTCGTATGTGTTAATTTTTTATATACAAAAATTAACACATCTTGATCACTTGTGCGGTTTATAAAAAATCCCTTAAGTGCCGATTAAAAGTTGGTTGATTCGCTTTCCAATGCCAACCGTTTTCCACGTAGTTGAGCGTATGTGATATATTGGGGGAGAAATGAAGAAAATAATCTGAAATGAAAGTAAATTCTTCGCAAACATTGTAAAGGTCTTTTATTGCATTCCAAAGCCTTCGGAATAATTTTATGAATAGCAGTGCACAGAAAAGATAAGACTTTATGAGTATTTCCATATACGTGCGGGGAAACGCTTTGGCTGAGCGAGACGTTTATATACGTCAGTGGCACTTATGAGGTTACGGTCGTATCGTATTGTTTTAGCATCGAAGTATCGTATTGCTGAATTCAGTACATTGTTATTTTATTAGGGGTTGCGATGAAAATGGATTGAATATTGGGTCGCGAATATTGAAACTTAGACAAGTATTGAGTTAAAGAGTAAACAATCCTATTACAATAAAAATGCTATTATACTAGGTATGGGACTCATCCTGTGAGTGTTTCATGACTCCCTATAAAGCAATGCGAGGGTTACTGGCGAAGGACCACGTAATTTTGAACCTTGGTTAAAATTACGGACGTTCGCACCCCTCTCCTGACTTCTACCCGTCGCCAACGGGAGGATAGTTAGCTTTGACAGATTTAACCCTTTATCTACCACATAACTTACTGCAGTTTTTTTCATGCAATATTTGTTTTTAATCAATACATTGAAAATTACGAGGTGCATAAACAAAGTGCTCAACTTTAGGAAATTTCATCCATTAGAGCTAATTAAAGATATTTCAACTGTAAAATTTAATTATACACACTGTTCACTTAAAATGGAATTCTTTTCCGATGTCTTCGTTAACATACAGAAAAGTACAAAACACTTTTTGACATTGTCACTTTTGTTCCGAAAAAGTAATCCTGACAATCCGATCAAAATGTCGGTTGAAAACTCAAATTCTGCTATAAAACAATTCGCCTTCCCCACTAAAATACTCATCATAGAATCCGTGCTGTAGGATATCTTGGAAGAGTGGATTTAAAAGAATATTCCTGCCAAAAATCGTCAGAGTATTCGTAAAAAAAAAAAGGTTATTCTATGTAATTTTAAAGTGGGTGGTACCGAGAAGTACCTGTGGCCGCGGTAGCCGAGTGGTATAGGTATCGGACTGTGGCTTGCTTTGTCACAGGATCGAGCCCAGTACCACTAAAGACCCGCCGTGTAGGGCAGCGATGCACGTTAAATCTGTCGAGAGCTGAAACGTCCTCCCGTTGGTGTGGTGTGGTAGTTAGGAGAGGGGGTGCCAGCTCAGGTGTCGTCCACGTCACTTGACCATGGTTCAAAATTACGTGGTCCGTCGCCAAAAGCCCTCGTGTAGCTGAACAGTGCGACGTTAATATTCAATCAATCAATCAACCGAGAAGTACCACCCACTTTAACGTGCAACAACATGTTAGGTATCAAATGGCACTAGGTTTCAAACCTGCGACTCGATAAAGTTAGCCTCGAGTCTACTACCATGACCCTACAACCCCTAAAGATGCATCCTGTATTACTTTTTTAAAAATTAAACAATTGTGTTAACTATAATGAAGCAGAATGGTTATAAACTAGTGGCCAGCGTTGTCGAGTCATTGGATAAAAACCCAGTGACATCTAGCAAGGGGAGGGCACGACTAAGGAAATTCATTTGGTTGACTCTTTGTACTAGTAGTACTCCTTTAGGGTGTTCAACCCCCCAATGGAATAGCGCCGAATGGCCAGTCAATTCAGAGAAAGTCTCCTTCAAAATTCATGCTCAGCTTTTATACAGTGATCAGTTTTTATAGTCAGTGATGAAATGGCTTGATTGGTAGAGTACCTGTTTACCACACGATGCGGCCAAGGTTCGTGTCGCGCAAACAATTTTTTTTAAGTTATTTTTACAATTAAATTTTTTAAAGGTTTATTAAATATTAAATTATATTTTAATTTTTTTGTATTTTAAAGAGTAAAATAATTATACTGCAGCTATATAAATATTTATATTAGAAATATAATTAATTATAAAAATATATTATAAATATTAAATGATATTTTATGTAAAAATTAGTTACAAATAGCTTTCTAGTATAAAATACAATATATTATAAAAAAAAATTATATGTAAAATATATTAATTATATGTATATATTGTAAAAAATATTATAAAATTCATAAAAATATATTTTTTATGTGTGTTATACACTGTTAATTTAATTGGTTTTATAATATTAAATATTTATATGAGCAGATAAGCAAATGCTATGACAAAACACATGGAAACAGTATTAGTCGGATTTTAGTATAACCGCTGTAAACCACAGATGCATTATGAACATGTAGAGGCTGAAACGTCCTCACAAGATCGTGATGTAGAAGTTTCGAAAGTAAGGTGCCAGCTCAGGTGTCGTTCTCGTAACTGGATCGATGTTCAAAATTATGAGTTCCGTCACCAATACATCTGGAGTTGCTTTACGTGTGACGTTAGTAAACTCTCACCAACTTAAGCAGTGACATAAATGTGACGTATGGGCTATTTTCTGAACAGATTTTATAATTCTGAACCTGTGTCAAATGACGAGGAGGCTACCTGCGCTGGCACCCTGCTCTACTAACTTTCACCAACGTGAAGACTTTCAGCTTCAACAGATTTAACATGCTTCAGCTCCACAACCAAGCAAGTCTTCTGAGGTACTGGGACTTAACAACACTGGCTATAATTCGAGATCATAACCACTCAGCTATACCGTAGTCCCATTATTACGAGTTTTGGTGTTTATTTATGTCGCACGTCGTGACAACATGAACTCATGGCTGGCGAGTCATGAGTTCAAGCACCTGAGCATCCGACGTGTAGAAAAGACCGCTGCACGTTAAATCTGTCGGGGCTCAAACGTTCTCCTGTTAGTGTAGTATGAAAGTTCGGAGATTTTTCATTATTTTTTCAATTCCTACTATTAGTTCACACTCTCCCTATATATATTTACACTTAAGAGCCAAAAAAACTGGTACAGGCAGGCGTATGCAAATAAAGAGATGTGGAGCCAATCAGAGTACGGTGCAGCGGTCGGCAAAGCCTATAGAAGACAAGTGTCTGGGGAACAGTTGTTAAAAAGGTTACTGCTGCTACAATGACAGGTTATCAAAATTTAAGTGAGTTTGAACGTGGTGTAGTCGGCACACGAGAGGTGGGATATAACATCTCCGAGGTATCGATGGAATTTGGACTTTCACGCACGACCATTTCACAAGTGTATCGGGAATCCGGTAAAATATCAAATCTACGATATCACTGCAGCCGGAAAAAGATAATGCAAGAACGGGACCAAAGACGACTGACGAGAATCATTAAGCAGGACAGACGTGCAACCCTTCCACAAATTGTTGCAGATTTTAATACTGAACCATAAACAAGTGTCACCGTGTGAACCATTCTACGAAACATCATCGACATGGGCTTTCGGAGCCGAAGACCTACTCGTGTACCCATGTTGACTGCACGACACAAGGCTTTACGCCTCGCCTGGGCCCGTCAACACCAACATAGGACTGTTGATGACTAGAAACACGTTGCCTGGTCTGACGAGCTTAGTTTCCGATTGAATCGAGCTGATGGACGTGTATGGGTATGGAGACAACCTCAAGAATCCATGGACTCTACATGTCACCAGACGACTGTTCAAGCTGGTGGAGGCTCTGTGATGTGAGTGAGTGTTGTGTTTAATGGCGCAAGAGCCGTCTGTGCCACACGTTGGAGGCTCTGTGATGGTATGGGGCGTTTGCAGTTGTCGTGATATGGTACCCCTGATACGTCTAGATACGACTCTGACAGGTGACAGGTACCTAAGCATCCTGTCTGATCATATGCACCCATTCATGTCCATTGTGCATTCCGACGGACTTGGGAAATTTCAGCAGGACAATGCAACACCCCACACGTCCAAAATTGCTACAGAGTGGCTCAAGGAGCACTCTTCTGAATTTAGACACCACTGGCCACCCAAATCCTCAGACTTGAACATTATTGAACATATCTCGGATGTCTTGCAACGTGCTGCTCAGAAGAGATCTCCACCCCTTCTTACTTCTACTGATTTATGGACAGCCCTGCAGGATTCATGGTGTCGATTGCCTCCAGTACTACTTCAGATATTAATCGAATCCATGCCACGTTATGTTGCGGCACTTCTACGTGCTAGTGGGGGCCCTATACGATAGTAGGCAGGTGTACCAGTTTTTTTAGCTCTTCAGTGTATATATATCTTGTTCAAATTTTCATTCGTTAATAAACTACTTTTTATTCATCCACTCAAGTTCAAATACATTTTTTAAAATTTGTAGTAGACGACACTTGATGTTACTACAGTTTTTTCAAATATTAATTCATTAATTTAATTTAATTAACAATTATAGTTTAAGAGAGATATATATTCAGTCAATATTATTCCTCTAGATGGCAGCACCATTGATTAAAACAGCTTTTGTTAAATTTGTGATGAAGATTTAACTTTAACTAGCGTATGATTATTCAAGTTAACGTCAGCATTCCTTTTTCACTGGTTTTAAGATAAATTCTCACATATTATATTCAACTTTTATTGAAAAATGTAATTAAATATTTAATGCGGTTTAAAAGTTTTTAATGTTAATTTAAAAGGTGTTTTGCCATTTAATTTTGTGATTCTGTCATATGTATATAGATATTTATATTAATCGTAGTTATTTAATAAAAAGTAACTAAAATAAAAAAATTTCTTTGTTAACCTAAGTAGGAATTGACTAAAAAAAAAATTTTTTTTTATATTACTTGTTTCACATACAGTTAAAATTGTTTCTTACATTTTATTACTGCTGCAGGATAAATTAGTTCATGCATTTTAATATAGATGGCGGCACGGTGCACTTTTAGAGCATCAATGCTTTTTTGCTTTCTTTTCAAAAGACGGCTAGACCCGTCTCCCCCCACCTCAACCCAGGACCCGATAGAAACGAAAAACAACTTTTCCGATCTAGAACAGGATGTTGAGCATCCACTCCCTACTGTTAAAAATGTAAATTCCGATGAAATTACCCCACCCCGTAATGCTTAAAATAAAAAAGAATTTCTGTGAACAAATTAAACTTATAACTGAAAAATTCGCAACAAACCGTAGGTGATGTAGTGAAAATGTTTACCAACGACCATGATGAATATAGATCCCTCATTCAATTTTTAAAAACTGATATAGAATTTGAATTTTACGTCATTGATAATAAAAAAGAAAAACCAATTAAAGCAGTAATTAAAGGCCTCCCTAGCTCCTCTAAAATCACACACATAACCAACGACTTAGCAGATGAAGTTTACCAAATAGAAATCTGTACGCAGCTTATCTCTAGAAGAACGAAAAATTCCCTCCCCTTTTTCGTAGTAATTCTCCCGAGAAACGCGCATAATAGTAAAATTTTCGATTTAACATACCTAGGTTATTTACAAGTGAAAGTTGAGGGTTACCTCTCGTTAGAGGAATAACCCAATGTGCTTCAATTGTAATAACTTTTTTCATACCGCCGCAAATTGTCACATGAAGCCAAGGTGCTTAAAATGTGGAAAAAATCACGCCACGAGAAACTGCCTAATCAAAGAAAGACAAGAAAATCCATTCTGTATTAACTGCCAGGACTACGGTCACTCGGCATGCTATACTAAATGCCCCAAATTTCCCCAGCCGAAAAAAGAAACCCCGTTCGCTGTCCCCAAGAAAAAGAGAAACTTCGCCACTAAATGGATTAAAGAGGGAATTTCCTTCGCTAATGTTGTTAGCGGAGAAGTCCCCAATCAGACTCCTATCGAAGACAAGATTCCCTCCGTGGATTCCTTAGTCAAGATAATAACAATACTTCTGATTTAACCTAAGTTTTAGAACTTTTCAATATCATTTCAAATCTCGTGAAGAAAACCCCCAAAATCTTAGATCTACTCTCTAAATTTAAAAACGCTAACTCAGATGAAGAAAAAACCTGCCTTCTTGCAGAAGCAATTATGACTAAAGTTTAAACTTTATCGTATTCTTAATTTTACTCATAATAGTTAACCTAAAATTAACTCTTAATATTTTTTACCCTAATTTTTTATTACTCTATTCTAAGTCTTCAATATTCTTCTTTAAATTCAAGTTCATGCAATCACTCCCAAAAGCTCACTTACATTCTCAAATCAAAGCCATACTACAGAAACTGGTTTCCTCCAATCCTATTGGATCTCCATCTTTGAAGTCACGCCATCTCCTCCAACCACGCCTCAACACAATGAACATCGCAGAACTAGATAGAGGGCTGAAGACTGCTGGTGCAGTCTAGATACCTCATACCATAAAAATCATCGTTCAAAATCATCGTTCTGCTTTCTTTTCGAATCAGCTGAGTGCCACGGTAGCCTAGTGGTAAAGTAACACACTCGTGGCCGGTATAACATGAGTTCGAACCTAGCGCCGCTAAAGACATGCTGTGCAGAGGAGGCTAATGCGCGTTAAATACGTTGAGACTCAAACGTCCTTCCGTTGGTGTGGTGTAGAATTTAAGAGGAAATGCCAGCTCAGGTGTCATCCTCGTTATTTTACCTCGGTTCAAAATTAGATCCGTCACCAATAGTCCTCGCACAGCTTTTAGAGTCACGTTAATATTACTCTCACTCACTGTGGCAACACGTGGGCTATTGGTGAAGAAACGCGTAATTTTGAACCACCGTCAAGTGACAAGAAAGATGTCTAAGCTGGCACCCTCTATCCAGATTTCCACACCACGCCAGCGTGAAGACTTTGAGCCTCGATAGATTTAACGTGTATAAGCCCCTCTACACTACAGGTTGCCAAACTTCAGAACTTCATGGATCATTAAATGTATGCTATTTTTATATTTGGCGGTCCCTAATTTGAATTTAGGTGAAAAAAAGTTTTCGACAATATTAATCATTAATTTTTTCCTTGATTATTTTGAAACGCCCCTATTAAAAGTAACAAAGTTATATAACTATCTCTATATATAAAAATGGATTTTTCTATATATGACCTCGCTTGACTCCAACGCCCTTCAACTGATCTCTATGAAAATCGGCATGTATATGTATTTTTTGTGGAGAAGGGTTTTGTGCTATCCTCTTAATTGCCCCCACCAGGTACACTACAACATATGAATCTCTGCACCCTTCAATCCATCGCCTAGTTGCCCACAGGGTCACCAAAAGTGATGCCAACATGTGTCCATTGAATCGCCATTATAATGTAAGGAACAGCGTTGCTAGCGATTATTAAACTTTTAATATAAAATAATTACAACAGAAAGTAATATTAACGTATTACACATCCAGATGTAAATTATTGACTCTATTTTTTAAGCGTTTTCTACACAAAATGTGTAACAATGTGTTACTTTTGCTGAGCAGACCAGCTTAGGAAGGTGTTTTCAAAAGTCGACCACAAGAGAGTTACGGGGTATTATAAATTTTAAAAGGTATCCCTTTTATCAGCTATTAAATCTACTAAAATTTTAAAAATATGATTCTTTTGCTCAGCTGAGATAAGCAAAAAAGCTTCTTTTTTTTGTCGTTTAATTTGCAATTCATGTAAAATTAACTCATTAAAAACTTCTTTATCCTTCAATCTCTATTGTTTAATTTTTCAATTCACTCGTGCGAAGAACGGTTGTATCAGCTAATTTTTTTTAAAAAAAATTTAAAAAATGTAAGTTTAAGTATTACCATTTTTAATAAGTTAACATCCCAATTTTTTTCGACGTACCATTAAGAATATTTGACGGACCACCGTTTGAAGAACGCTGTTCTATACTTCAAATCCTCTGTGGCGCTCGATTTCAAAGCCACAACTCACAAAGCCGACAGTTATCATTCAGTTTCCACGTGACTATATACTAAATGGGTGAATATTAACGCCGCGCTGTTCAGCTAAACGAGGGCTTTTGGCGATGGACCACGTAATTTTGAACCATGGTCAAGTGGCGTGGACGAAACCTGAGCTCCCCCCACTCACACACACTTCTCCTAACTACCACACCATGTCAAAGGAAGGACGTTTCAGCTCTCGACAGATTTAACGTGCATCGCTGCCCCCCACACACAGCGATTCCTTAGTGGTACTAGGCTCGAACTCATGACATGCCTGCCATGATCAGATACCTTGACCACTGGCTACCGCAGCCCTGATCATATGCTAAACCTGTTGATAATGGACGTAATTTTGAATCCCATTGAATGACGAGGACGACACCAAAATTGGTATCCCACTCTGCAAACTTCCACACCACGCAAACGTGTGGAATTTGAGTCATGACAGATTTAACATGCATCAGATCTTCTACACTGTAGGTCGTGTTGAAGGAGTGAATGATTGTTTATTAGCGTCGCACAGTAAAACTCCACGAGGGCTATTGGCGACGCGCCTCGTACTTTGGTGGGTCGTCATTTCCAGGTACTACAACTCGAACCCCTTCACTCGCCAGATTTAATATCAGCTCTTCTACACGATGAGTTGTGTCGAGTGAGTGATTGTTTTTAACGTCGCGCAGTAAAACTCCACGAAAGCTATTGTCAACGGACCTCGTAATTTGGTGCGTCGTGGTTTCCAGGCGCTAGAGCTCGAACCCACTACTCCGCAGATTTTTTTTTTAGTTTCCGCTCTTCTACACGATTGGGGGTGGCCGCGGTAGCCGAGTGGTATAGGTATCGGACTGTGGCTTGCTTTGTCACGGGTTCGAGCCCAGTACCACTAAAGACCCGCCGTGTAGGGCAGCGATGCACGTTAAATCTGTCGAGAGCTGAAACGTCCTCCCGTTGGTGTGGTGTGGTAGTTAGGAGAGGAGGGTGCCAGCTCAGGTGTCGTCCACGTCACTTGACCATGGTTCAAAATTACGTGGTCCGTCGCCAAAAGCCCTCGTGTAGCTGAACAGTGCGACGTTAATATTCAATCAATCAATCAATCTACACGATTGGGTCGTGTTGAGTGAGTGAGTGAGTGATTCTTTATTAATGCTGCACTATAAAGCTACACGAGGATTGTGTTGGCGAAAGGCTTCGTACTATTGTAAGTTGAGGTTTCGAGGTACTAGGGCTCGAATCTGTGAGATATAAAGCCGCGCGCGGCCACAAGTTTGAGACCATGACCACTGGTCCACTGCAGTTATTTGATACCAGTTTTACGTACGTGCAATGATATTTGCAAAAATTACAAAAGGTGTATCGTTTTTGACAGCGGTACATGTTTAGCGTTTACTTTTTTTTATTGCAAGATATAAGTAATCGAAACAAAGGAGGTTTCGATTTAAACAAATGATTGATAAATTTTTATCTAATCAACGCGTTCCTATGGGAACGCCTATTCATTGCAGCGAGAATCCCAAACGCTTGAAATTAAATCACTGCCTGCCCTCCATAGTATTCGCTTTTCTAGCATGTTTGGTTCAAAACTAAAGCTTCACTTTTCGGAAAGGGAAGAGCTGAATTCATTTCCCTTCTCAGAAATACTTTTTAAAAATGCCTAATATCGACGAGGACAGAAAGTTCTCTTTCATTTGGGTCCTAGAAAATTTTATCTTCGCCGTGGAAAAGCAGGGAGAGTCAATTTGCAGTCCAGTTTTCCGTGGTATGAACGGAAGCGAGTGGGGTCTAGCCTTATTTCCAAGAGGGTACGACAACTCTGCTTACATTGCTTTCTTTTTACAAAAGGTCTCGGACGGAGACTCGGATGACTTCCCGATAGAATGGGAACTGTCACTTCTCAGAGCGGACGGTGTGCCTCGAAAAACGACCAAAATGGATGCGCGAAGTTTTCGACCGGATCAGGCTCTCGGAGATCAAGTTTTTATGAAAATTGATGACCTCTTGGCCAGGAGGAACGAACTTATGCCGAATGACAAGCTGACTGTTTGCTGTAGGATATATAAGGCTGACCGTGAGCCGAGATTGAGTGGTCTGAGTTTTGCACGCACTCGAATAGGCCTCGAACGTAGGTCCTTCGTCTGGGTCATCGATAAATTCAGAACTTCGAATCGCAAAAAGGTATTCCGATTGGATCCGTCTTCAGAACAGATACCAACACTGGTTTTGTCCATTCATTCAACTAATGACCATTTTTTGTTGGAAATAAGCCAAGGAAGGGCACGTAAGCGAAATTTAACTGTCTGTGAAATATCTATCATTGATTCGAATGGTAAAGTATTAGATACAAAAAGGGGCGATTATATGTTCGAACCAAATGGAACAACTGCTTGGCAGTTTCCTCCGCTGATACCGGCTGCCATTTGGAGGGCCAACGCAAACGTTTACGTACCGAATGATGTGCTTTCTTTAAGATGTGAATGCATCATTTCTGTTGGAGTAACATCCAACAAGCTTGAAGACTACAGAAAGTTTTCCTTTCCGTCAACCAGTTCACCACTATCCGTGTCCCTTATACATGACACGGACAGTCTAGGTTTTAACAAAAGCGACGTGAAGAAAGGCTCTTGTCCTCCACACTGCCTCGCCAAGGATCTTCAAGATTTGCTGCAAAATGGCGCCATGAGTGACATAAAACTCATCACGCCTACTAGTGAATTTACAGCCCACAAGAACATTATTTGCGCCAGATCTCCAGTTTTCAAATCGATATTGATGAACAATAGAGCTGTGGATCATATCAATATCGATAACATCGAAGACGATACCTTGAAGAGGATGCTTACTTATATGTACACTGATTCCGCTGAAGATCTCGACTGGCAAACTGCACTTAAACTTTACAAAGCAGCCGACACTTACCGCATACAGCGGTTGGAAGAGTTCTGCTCAACTGTTTTAAAGGCTTCCCTGAGTCCTACCAATGCTTGTATCATCTTGAATCTCGCAGACCAGCAGAAAGATAGGGATCTAAAGGTAGAGGTACAAAAGTTTATTCTGAAACATGGAAAAGAGATATTCAATTCCACTATCTGGACAGCGTATATGAAAGAAAACCCATTTTTGGCTATGGAAGCAATGTATCTCAATTGCATAAAAACATCGGAAACCCGGTAAGCACTAAACCATTTTTAAACACTTTTCTTTTAAAATTGTCTGTGTAATGGGAAAATGTTTTAACAGTGGAATTTATTAGCTTCAAATTGAACCAATATTAAAAATTTCCCGTTTAATATAGAAAATAATGAAATTTCTTACTTTTTTCCCTGTAAACCTGTAATTTTTTTTAACACTTTGTTTGTTCTGCACAAATAAAAAGTTAATTTTTTTAAAGCTATTCTCTGACATATCCGTGTGGCTGCGGTAGCCTAGTGGTCAAGGTATCGAATCGTGGCTGGCATGTCACGAATTCGAGCCCAGTACCACTAAAGACTCATTGTATAGGGGAGCGATGCACGTTAAATCTGTCGAGAGCTCAAACGTCCTTCCGCTGATGTGGTAGTTAGGAGAGGGGGCCAACTAAGGTGTCGTCCTCGTCACTTGACCATGGTACAAAATTACGAAGTCCATCGCCAAAAGCCCTCGTGTAGCTGAACAGTGCGACGTTAATATTCACTCATTCACTGATATATTCGTATGGTATTAAGTCTAAATGTCAATATTATACTCAGAAAATTGACAGATATTTCATGGCATGAATTTTAAAATGTCAATGTGTTTTATAATTCTCTATTTTTTTATTTTTCCTTTTTTTTTCTTTCTTTTTTTGCATCGTACAGATATTGGTATATTTTAGTGATGGCGAACCTATGACTCTCGTGGGTCAGACACTGACCCACGCAAGCTTTTTAACTGACCCACGATTGCTAGGTGCTAGGCAACCACTTGTTTGTTTACTCGGGTTTATTTAGATTTTCTAATTTGTGTGGATTATTTATATTCTATTTTTAATTTTTCAAGCACTACATTGTGACATGAAATCAATTTAAATGCGGTCTGTTACCTTCAGTTTGATCATTACAGTTTCAAAGTTACGTAAATTACAACAAATGTATATAAAAGTATGTAGTACTTGAAATAAAGCAAAACTGTTTACAAAATATCCTATAAAGTGTATAATTTTACTCACATTTTGTTTGCTGAAAGAAACTCGACAAACCAAAGCGAATAACCATATTTAAAGCACTTTCTTCGGCACTTTTGTAAGGATATGTTCAGCTATGTTTGTAGAAAGAGACTTCCATAGCACTTGTATCGTTCCCTCTCTGCTGCAACTTGTGAGGCACCAATGGATGCCATGCTCATGTCTTGTTCTCGATACCAGTAATTTTTGGCTCGCAATTTAAGGCGCGCCTGTGCCAGTCAGTACCAGTATTGAACTTAGTGGCATCCATTTCGAACGCATTTAAAAGTAATGCGTATTGATGCATATGTATATTAGGTGTGTTAATATAAAATGTCTTCTCAAATTTTATTGTATTCTAAATATAAATATTTTTAATTGTGACCCTGTGCTATGTTGGCGGTTAAAAAATTAAAAACAAGCCAGACAAGTTCCAAGCCATATCAAGCGGAATGGTTTGATAAATATGGTGTGATTGAAAGGAATTAAATGGTTATATGTGTAATTTCTAAAGGGAGAGAAAAAGTGACTTCTCTCTCTCTCTCTCTCTCTCTCACGTACATGAAATGTGAAAATACATTTTGAAAGGTTGCATTTTTTCTCTAATCTTGGTATCTTACAGCCACTAGTTTCCAAGTTGCCCATTGCACTGCTCACCGCGGGAAACCTTTCAGAAAAAGAATTTGTAAAAAAAAATCTTTTTTAGAATGCAGTCCTACATTGTTTGCTGATTTTGAAGAAAAAGACTTGATTATAAAGCGTATAAATGAGTTACCTATAAGTTGAAATAGATCGAGTAATAGAATTAGAACAAAAAATATTTTTACTCAAATACATAACGATTTTAAATTATGCAGAAATGTATTCAGTTGCTTTAGACGAGAGTAATGATGTAAATGGTTATGCACAATTAGCAGTTTTTGCTCGGTATAAGTATGCAAATATATAATGAAAGAAGAGTTAATAAAACTCTGAATAGTGTGTGTGTGTGTTCTTTCAGAAAACAGTTTCTGTAACAACAGACGGTACTCCTAATATGGTAGGGGAAACATCGAATTTATTCAGTATCTTAAGCAAAATATTTTGCATTACCCAACTGAATTTCCTTGTATAATACACTAGCAAGTTTTATGTACGAAGCATAGTTTAAAAAAATTTCCCAGTTGATTGATTGATTGAATATTAACGTCGCACTGTTCAGCTACACGAGGGCTCTTGGCGATGGACCACGTAATTTTGAACCATGGTCAAGTGACGTGGACGACACCTGAGCTGCCCCCCCTCTCCTAACTACCACACCAACGGGAGGACTTTTCCGCTCTCGACTGATTTAATGTGTATCGCTGCCCTACACGGCGGGTCTTTACTGGTACTCGGCTCGAAATCGTGACAAGGCAAGCCACGATCCGATAATTATACCACTCGGCTACCGCGGCCACAAACATTTCCCAGTGCAATGTCAGTTGTAATAAAATTAATCAACTTTATAAACGCGAGGGGTCTTTGTTAAACGGCAATTCTCTCACAATTCTTAAGGTATCCGACTACTTGCGACAACTTTTTTTTGAAAAGGAGATATGGAGATCTTTTTGTGATTTTTATATTTATTTAGTATATTTTAAGGAAAAAATCCTAAAATTGGTAAAAGAAAAAAATTATTATTATTAAAATGGGAAAAAACTAGTAAAAATATATGAAAAATTACATAAACGGGGCCCGCTCTGTACAAAGATTTTATGAAAAAATTCTCAATTTTCAATTTTGATGTGTTACTTTGTTATTCCTGTTTGAAGTGACCTTCACGATAAGAGATATTTTAATTTTTATAAAAACTAGAGCACTTTATCTAAGTCATTATACGAAATTGCTTAAAAAAACATTGACTATATTCACATAAAGAACTGCAAATTTTGAAATAAAACAGTTATTGATAAATCTGAAGATCAAAACACTTCTACTGTTATGCAGAACATAAGCAAAAAATTTCAGCTAATTATTTTCAAAACTTTTTGAGCAATCGCGGTCCCCGTTTGAGTTTTTCGAAAAAAACACATTTCGAGTAAAACGCATTTTAAAGTTTGACATCTTGTGTAAAGTTATGGTATTTGCTTTTACTAAAACGCTTGTAGTTTTTGTTCTAGTGGAGGGAAAATAAAGTACTTGGTATTGTTATTAAGTTAATAAAATGCTCTATAAAATAAAGTCATAAAAAAATTTGCCAATTTTTGAAAAAAATCATGGTTTTAGGGTAGTCGGTTACCTTAAAGGAATTTGAATTGCAATATTCAAGGATTTTTTGACATATAACAACGAGAGATGACTTAGTTTCGGTCAAATCCTTAATCGTTTTGTAATGTTATTAGAAGAAATTAAGCTCTTTTTAATTAAAAAAAGACAATAGTTTTGATGAATTACTCAATATACATTGGTTAATGATGAATTAACCACACACACACACACAATGTATGTTGCGTAATTCATAGTAATTATTTAATATTTTTATGCGATATCACTCAGGATTTTAATCAACTGAATAAAAAAAACTTCAAGGGCATGGACTAATTATTTTAACGATGTTTGAAAATATCAAAATATTTATGACGAAGCTTGGCATCTTTACTAAGGATTTGGAAATGAAAATCATGAAATGTTTCCTTCAATTACAAAATCATTTTCAAAACACAATTTTTGAAAACTCCGTTGAAATTTAAGAAAATACAATTAAAAAATATTTAATGGTTATGCAGGAAATAAAACAAGCTTTTGAGGAGAGATTCAATCAATTTAAAATTTTGGAAAATACATTTCTTACTTTATTTTATATTTATACAAAACAGAATTTGAAACAATGGAGTTAACTGAATTTAGATGGCTAGGTACCGATAATTTAGAAATGGAATTCGTTGAATTTCGAAGCAGCGTTGTGTGGAAAACAAAATTTGAAGACTTGATTTCTGAAATAGTAGGAAAATTGTGAGTGAAAGTAGTGCAGATAATATTGATCCAACTGTAAAAATTGAAAATATTATGTAAAAATTTGGTATTTTTTACCAGATAATTTTAGATCAATGAAGAAACTAATTAATGCTCTTTTAATGAGGTTTGGATCCACATATTCATGTAAAAAATAGTTTTCTTGGTTCACTCCTAGGAGAGCCCACACCCTTGGCGCGAATTACTTTGGTTGGCGATAATTGCGCCATCTTGGTAACCCTACTTTTAAACACTACATATGGAAACCCTAACTATTTCTAGCATTTTCGTATTTTGTGGGCGCGCATTTCGAATTTCATTTTGTTGTTGGGCTTCCGGGCTGCCTGCGTGATGTGAAGGAATATACTTCAGAATTTTTTACTTTGTTGAATGCGAAAGGTAAGAAAGAATTGATTGAATACTTTTTGAAGGAAGGACTGATTGCTTCGAGTTATGAATGCCCTAAATGTAATGATCGGTATGATGTAACACGGTCGGCAATAAAACGGTTTCTGCGAAATCGTACCAGCCACACCGAATGTATGTTCAAACATTACCTCGCAGAATAAATATGGCGGCGCTCACACGATCATTCGCTTAGCGATGAGACGTTTAAGGCTTTTTTAAGATCGGGTGTTACGCTGTACCCTCCACTCTGAAAAGATCAGCAGTAAGAAAGTAAGTGCTGTTTTTATATTTTTTTTATCTTAAATGTTTAATTTCTGTATTGTTTATACAAATATTTTCATTACGCATCCACCTTATCCCGCTATATTCCCTTGCCGTCATAGTCGGGTTCGCTTGGCGCCATCTTGTTCTGGCTTGGCGCTTTTTTTCGGTTTGTCGCCAAGGATGTGGGCTCTCCTAGGATTTTACCAGGAAGAGGAGAAATGAAAATCGTACACATACAGAGAATCATGTATCATCCATATTAAAGGATATGCATAATGCAATTCGGAATTTATTGAAAAAGTAATTTATTATAAAAAATCAAATATAACTGTTTGATAAAATATAAATCTATTTTAATCTAAATGACATTTCTATTATCAAAAAGGATTTATTTTAAAGCAAGAACAGGTAAAACTGGCAAATACATTGTAGAAACTGCGGCATGCGTTAAAATAATGAGTACGAAATATGAACTTAATATTCAAAAAAACTAAATGAAAATAAACAACAAATTTCTCATTAAATACTTTATAATCAGTTTTGTTATACACACACACATATATATATATGTATATATATACTAATAAATAATATTTCATTATATATATTGTACTAGCTGCATGGCCTGGCGTTGCACGGGCTTTCTCTACTTTTATACATTTTCCTTTCCCTTCACAAAATCAGCACTTCCATTATTCTTTTTCGAAACTACTTTCACTTGTTTGTTTCTTTCCCCTCCGCTTAAGCCTGGGCTTTACCGAGTGTGTAACTTAATTTTTTTCCTCTTTTCTTCATGACGCCAGCACTTTTGTGCGGGTGTGTGCGCGTACCATGCAAGTGATTGCTATAATGATGCCATTAAAATTCCCTTTTTCAAAATTTTTTTAGCTTCTTTCTTGTTCAATTACCCCCTGCTTTGCACGGACATTTTTGAATGTATAACATATTGTTATGGAAATTCCCCTTCTCCTCTAGCTGTTAGCACTTCCTCTTGTGTGTGCATGATTTCTATATTAACGTCATTACAATTCCCTTTTTCGAAATTTCTTCCATAGCTTTCCATTGTCAGACACATTTCTTTTATCTCTCTAGAGCCCGGCATTACAGTGGCTTTTTGAGTGTAGAACTATCCCCCTCCCCCCATTATTTATAAATGATGAATTAAAAAATCTTACAGATTGCTATTGAAATGATTTTTTTCTGATCGTTTGAATGTTTGATTAAACATATGTACTGGTATACCCGTTCTTCCCACGGGTGAAATGAAAAACTAAACAACACAGATTGAAGGTTAAAGAAGTTTTTAATGAGTTAATTTTACGTGAATTGCAAATTAAACAAAAAAAGCTTTTTGCGTAGCTCAGCTAAACAAAAAAAAGAGAAATAAAACACCTTTGTTAAATTTTAAGTATGTAGATCTAATAGCTGATAAAAAGGATTTTTTTATTTATAACTCCCCGTAACACTCTTGAGGGTCGATTTTTGAAAATACCTTATTAAGCTGATCTCTGTTTAGCAAAAGTAACACATTGTTAAAAGTTTTGTGTAATGAACGCTTAAAATAGTGTTAATAATTTTTATCTGAAAGTATAATACATTAATATTACTTTTTGTAGTATTTATTTTATGTTAAAATTGTAATATTCGCAAGCAACGCTGTTTCTTAAATTATAATGACGATTCAATGAAAAACATAGCTATAAATGTTAACGATAGAGTCAAGTTGGAAAATGCCTAGCAGCTACTTTCATAACTCGAGCTTTATTAGAGCTTTTAAGACCCGCCGTGTAGGGGCGCGATGCACGTTAATACTTTATCCAACTGCATTATGATTTACTGCAGTTTTTTTCATACAATATTTTTTTTGGATCACTACATTTAAAATTAAGGGATATATATATATATATATATAATATATACATACATAAACAAAATACTCCACTTTGGAAAATTTAATCCGTTAGAGCTAATAAATTAATTAAAGATATTCCACTGTAAAATTAATTATATATACCGTTCACTTAAAATAAGTAAAATCATCTTCTAAGGTCTTCATTAACATACAAAAACATAAGACACTTAAATTTTGACAAACTATTTTTTCCGCTAAAATACTCATCATGGAACCCGTGCTGCCATATATCTTGGAAGAGTGGATTTCAAAGAATATTCCTGCTAAGTATTGGTAAAATATTTTCCTTCTAAGTTGGTGTGGTGTGGTAGTTAGGAGAAGAGGGTGCCAGCTCAGGTGTCATCCACGTCACTCTTGACCATGGTTCAAAATTACGCGATCCGTTGCCAAAAGCCCTCGTGTAGCTGAACAGTGCGACATTAATATTCACTCACTCTCACACTCCAAAAAATACAGTACAGTAGTTCTTGCGTTTTTAAGTATAAAAATAATTATATCTGCCTATTCAATTAAAATGATAGCGTTATAATTAACTACTAACCCCAAACAAATTTTGAAAATTTTTCCAAATGATGCAGTGTGAAAGAGAAAGTTTATTTACTTTAAGTATCAGAACTGATAAAAGCATTCATTTGGAAAAAAGATCAATTTCTTACTACCAAATATGCATAATAAAATCATTTAAAAAAACATTAAAATAGAGATTTATAACAACCTCTCCCTTCAAAACTTAGTTTTATTTTGAAATAAAAAATAGGCATTATATTCTGATAACAGGAATTAATTAGAAGCGAGTGCCTAGCGTAGCCATAAAAAAAAGGGTTTCTTCAGAAACAAAAGATAGATATATGCTGTGGTGGGCTTTTTTGCAGCGCACGACAGAATTGAAGTAGATGGCAGAATTTTTTCTTACTTACTTGACAAATATCGTTATATTTTGGACACTTCATACAATATCTTTATAAATTATAGTCTATGCTATAAATTATTGCCTGTGTGCTATTCTGATGTATAAGCTATATTACTGTGAAGTTTCATTAAAATCCATTCAGTTGTTTTTGCGTGAAAGACCCACAAAGATACTCACAAACTTTCGCATTTATAATATATATTAGATGTAATCGTTACTAGTTCATTCAAACACTTATTGCCATTTACCTCAAACACTTAAGAATTTTTCACCCCGCTAAAAATTTTTAAATCATCAAACCACTCCCATTTTTAACACCCTTTTATAAGCTTCACTTGTACGTAACGGGATCTTTGAACTCAATTTTTATCGAATTTAAAAGGACAGATCAATTCGAAATTTCGCTCGCTT
Organism: Trichonephila clavipes; assembly: GCA_019973935.1. Lineage (NCBI taxonomy): Eukaryota > Metazoa > Arthropoda > Arachnida > Araneae > Nephilidae > Trichonephila > Trichonephila clavipes. The sequence continues at coordinate 106,944 of BMAU01015851.1, forward strand.
GTCCAGGACCGATGACAATACAATAATTTGATAATTTTTGTTCCATTGTTCCGATTAGGATAAGCAGGATTAACGATTTCCCATTTTCAGATCCCGTCCCGCATCTGGCGATTAATTTCAGATCCCATTTCCAGATTTGGCGACTAAAAAATTAAGTTAAAATTTATTTCGATTAACTATAAAAGGGTGCTTTTTTACTTTTTTAAAACTATAATTTATTACTCGTTAAGCTAATTGAAATTTAACGATGTTTAGCTTTACGCAGTTAAAGATTTTAATCTTAACTCTGGCACAAAAAGGCATTAGTGTCCCACGAGTTGGTACTAAAGAAAATATGAGCAAAATTTTACCCATGTCTCAAAAAGGTTCGGAGGGCTGCTGTAGTCCAGTGGTCAGGTTATCGGGTCATGGCAGGCATGTCATGAGTTCGAGCCCAGTACCACTAAAGACCCGCCGTGTAGGGGAGCAATGCTCGTTAAATATGTCGAGAGCTCAAACGTCATTCCATTGGTTCGGTGTAGTTGTTAGGAGGGGGGGTGCAAGCTCAGGTGTCGTCCTCGTCATTTGACCATGGTTCAAATTACGAGGTCTGTCACCAAAAAATAGCTGTTGCTGAACAGTGCGACTCACTCAGTTGTATAGATGGGGTTGACGCGCGTTAAATCTGTTGAAGCTCATACTCCTTTCATTGGCGTTGTGTGGTAGTTTGGGGTGGTGGTGCCATCTCGGGTATAATCCTCGTCTCTTGACCGTGGTCCGGTACTAATAGCCTTCTTGTTGCTTCAGAGAGTGACATAAATTAAAATAAAATCAAAATCTAATTGGGCAGTGCGTTGCTTCAGCAGTAATATATATATATATATATATTCTTTGAAAGTTTTTCCCTTTTCGATTATTTACAGAACTTATTGCTCTTAATGTACGAGTATATACATGTATAGATCAGAGTTCATAATCAAGTTTTGTTATGTAATTACTGAATGTAAAACTTTTGTGTTATTTCTATGTTTTTGCCTGGATTTTGTTAACAATACTTTATCTTTTGCTCTGATTCTCCTGTCTATGACAGGGAGGGCGAACCTTTTCGGATCAATTTTCCTTTTTTTCTAAAAAAAATGCTTACAGAGTTACAGACGTGCCGTCAAATATTTTTGACTTGCGATTATGGGGAAAATAATGAAACTAAATACTGACAATTCAAAACTCTTTATTTACTGCGAAAAAATACATTTTGTACATTATAATAGAAAATTTTTTCGTTATACCTATAATTCAAATTAAAATAACATTAGTGTGATTTCTGTTGTTGCAGATTAGAGAGATTACAAATAACTTACAGTGGTACAAACAATTGAGGATACACCTTACTTTTACTTAATAAATCCAACTTTCAATCTAAATAACACATTAACTAGAAGTGCAAACGTGCTTTTATTTTCACACGTAACAAAAGGGTTAATTTACAGTAAAAATAACGAAAATCAACAAAAAAATATCTAAAACTAAAAATTTCGAAAGTATTTGAAATAAACATAGGCAGATCTTTACCTCAAAAAATTGAGGATACACCAATGAAATGTTTGTTTAACTACCACTAGATTTTTTTCTGCTAGCTACTATAATAGCCTAAGTTTGGCCAATTTTATCTTAAAACTTTTTCGACTGCTACTTTTGTCTTTTGAAGTTGGTTATGTGAATTTAAAGTCGCAATTTTAAATGGAAAATGGGTACTCGGAGAGAGACCAGTATTGATGTAAGAAAATTTATGTTAAGGTTATTTAAGAAAGGAAAATCTTATCGTGAAATAGCTAAAATTGTCGGTAGAAGCCACTCGTGTGTCCAGAAAATCATTGGAAGATTTAAAAGCGATGGATTAATTGAAAATAAAAGTGGAAGAGGAAGGAAAAGTATTCTGAGTGATGTAGCCAAAAGGAAAGTTTTGAAAGATATCAAGATTGATCCTAAACTAAGTGCAATTAAACTAGGTGCAGAAATTTCTCGAATAATGGGCTGAAGTGTAAGTGCTGAAACTGTGAGAAATGGGATTAGACATGCTGGATATAGCAGTCGAGTAGCTAGAAAGAAACCTTTCATAAGCTTACAAAATCAGAAAAAGCGTTTGGAGTTTGCAAAAACTCATCAATTGAAGACAGATAACTTTTGGAAGAAAGTTATATTTAGTGACAAAAGTAAATTCAACATTTTTGGAAGTGATGGCCGTCGCACCGTTTGGAGAAAGCCGAACACCGCTTTGGATCCAAAAAATTGACATCCTACAGTTAAACATGGTGGTTTCTCCGTCATGGTTTGGGATCATATGGATTCAAAGGGGGTAGGAAATTTAGTTTTTATAGATGGCATATATATATATATATATATATAAAAAATGAATCATAAGCTTTATATAGATATACTCAACAACAATCTTGGAAGTGCAAAAAAATTGGTTTTAGATGGAAATTTTATTTTCCAGCAAGACAACTACCTCAAACATATGGCACGTAATGTCAAAATGTGGCGTCTTTTTCATTGTAAACAGCAATTTCACACACAACCACAGTCCCCTGACATCAATGTCATAGAAAATTTGTAGGCCACACTCGAAATAGCGGTCCAAAAACACCAAATTAGGAACAAATCCCATTTAAAGCAAGTGTTACAAGAAGAATGGGATAAAATATTTCCAGATACCTCCAAAAAATTGGTCGAATCGGTACCAAGACGTTTGGAGGACATTATAAAAGCCAAAGGACATGCAACCAAATATTGACACTGTCTTTGTATGTGATATGTCACACAAATTTCATTGGTGCATCCTCAATTTTTTGAGGTAAAGATCTGCCTGTTTATTTCAAATACTTGTGAAATTTTTAATTTTAGATATTTTTTGTTGATTTTCGTTATTTTTACTGTAAATTAACCCTTTTGTTACGTGTGAAAATTAAATTACGTTTACACTTCTAGTTAATGTGTTATTTCGATTGAAAGTTGGATTTATCAAGTAAAAGTAAGGTGCATCCTCAATTGTTTGTGCCACTGTATATTGCGATTATCTGATGCTACTTTTAGCAGAATACATGGTATGTTGGAGTTGCCAAACACAGTTTCTAAGCGAGTCTTTAATGTTGTTCATCTCTGAAAATAATGACTCACAAGCATAGATAAATAAGATTGTTAAAATAGCATGGACCAGCATCTTCAAGCAGTCAAATGTATCTGGGATCAAATTCAATATCATGTTTTCAAAATTTCGCTTACTTATACTGTGCTTGTTAATCTTTGTTTCACTGAATTCCAACTTCTTTCTTGTTTCAATACATTTTTGGATCCATACTGAACTAGACTGGAAATCAATTAGTTGCATTTCAAATTCTTCCATTTCTAACCAATCGAATTGGGAAAAGTTCAGTTTATCAAATGAAATCACAACAGGGTACATAACAAACTTGAGCGTTTCCTATAATTGTTTGAACTGAGAAAATCTCACTAAAAATTCTTTGATTAAAAAATCAGTTACGGAAATAAATTCTTCACTAACTTTTTCTTCGTCTGGTTTCTCATGTACATCTAATACTTCATATTGAACTTTGTTATTTTGAACTAAAATGCAAACCGTTTTGATCGATGACGTGCCCAAAATATTGTGTCGCGTGCCATTGGTTCGCCATCCCTGAGTATCACTAAAACCATTCCAGAAATAGAAATTCCAGCAAAATTCTTTTTATTTAACACTGTTCATTTTTATAAAATTGAAATATATTTGTTGTTTTACGTCTCCATTTTTTCACGGGTAGGATTTGTTCCCCCCACGCCATTTTTTTTATTACCAAAGAAATTTAAAACTCTTGAACTCTAATTACAATTTTTTAAATGTAATTTATCATTCTGAAAGACATTCGTAAATAGACGCTTCGATTAGAACAGGGGTGTCCAAGCCAAATGACCTTGCGGGCCACTTCGGAAAAACATTATAAGCTCGCGGGCCGCACATAAAAATATGTATCTTTTATATCAGATTTGGAAACAAAAAAAAACATTTATTGAGTGAAAATTTAAAACAGAATGAATTATTATTATATTGTTTTCATTATTTTTCATGCATACAGGCATTTTATAATAATGTTTATCTATATATATATATATATATAAAGGAGAAAAGCGACTCACTCACTGACTAATCGCGATATCTCCGGAACTATTAAACCTACAGATTTGAAATTTGGTAGGTAGGCTTTCTTCATGGAGTAGACATCAGCTAAAAGAACGTATTTTGCAAAGATCGAACCCCAAGGGGCGTTACAGGGGGTTAAGGGGCGTTATAGATAATTATTTCCATTATTAAACTATTAGATGTACAGTCTTGAAACTTGGTACACAGATTTCTTTCATAAAGTAGAGATTCCTGACATAATGACTTTTTCGAAAATCGACCTCCAAGGGGCGTTGAGTTCGTTTAAGGGGCGTTATGCATAATTATTTCCATTTTTAAACTATTAGACGTACAGTCGTAAACAGATTCCTTTCATAGAGTAGAGATCCGCTGCAAAATGGGTTTTTTTCAAAATCGACTCCCAAGTGGCGTTGTAGAGAATTAAGGGGGCGTTATATAGGCAATTATCTCCTTTTTTAAACTATTAGACGTAAAATCTCGAAATTGAGTAAGCTGATTCCAGTCATTAAGTAGAGATCCGCTATAAGATGGATTTTGTGAAAATCGCTTCCTAAGTGGTGTTCGGGGCTTAAGGGGCGTTATAGATAATTATTTCCATTTTTAAACTATTAGACGTACAGTCTTGAAATTTGGTAAACGGATTCCTTTCATAGAGTAGAGATCCGCTGCAAAATGGGTTTTTTCAAAATCGACTCCCAAGTGGCGTTGTAGAGAATTAAGGGGCGTTATATAGGCAATTATCTCCTTTTTTAAACTATTAGACGTAAAATCTCGAAATTGAGTAAGCTGATTCCAGTCAGTCTATAAGATGGATTTTGTGAAAATCGCTTCCTAAGTGGTGTTCGGGGCTTAAGGGGCGTTATAGATAATTATTTCCATTTTTAAACTATTAGACGTATAGTCTTGAAATTTGGTAAACGGATTCCTTTCATAGAGTAGAGATCCGTTGCAAAATGGGTTTTTTCAAAATCGTCTCCCAAGTGGCGTTGTAGAGAATTAAGGGGCGTTATATAGGCAATTATCTCCTTTTTTAAACTATTAGACGTAAAATCTCGAAATTGAGTAAGCTGATTCCAGTCATTAAGTAGAGATCCGCTATAAGATGGATTTTGTGAAAATCGCTTCCTAAGTGGTGTTCGGGGCTTAAGGAGCGTTATAGATAATTATTTCCATTTTTAAACTATTAGACGTACAGTCTTGAAATTTGGTAAACGGATTCCTTTCATAGAGTAGAGATCCGCTGCAAAATGGGTTTTTCAAAATCGACTCCCAAGTGGCGTTGTAGAGAATTAAGGGGGCGTTATATATAGGCAATTATCTCCTTTTTTAAACTATTAGACGTAAAATCTCGAAATTGAGTAAGCTGATTCCAGTCATTAAGTAGAGATCCGCTATAAGATGGATTTTGTGAAAATCGCTTCCTAAGTGGTGTTCGGGGGCTTAAGGGGCGTTATAGATAATTATTTCCATTTTTAAACTATTAGACGTACAGTCTTGAAATTTGGTAAACGGATTCCTTTCATAGAGTAGAGATCCGCTGCAAAATGTGTTTTTCAAAATCGACTCCCAAGTGGCGTTGTAGAGAATTAAGGGGCGTTATATAGGCAATTATCTCCTTTTTTAAACTATTAGACGTAAAATCTCGAAATTGAGTAAGCTGATTCCAGTCATTAAGTAGAGATCCGCTATAAGATGGATTTTGTGAAAATCGCTTCCTAAGTGGTGTTCGGGGGCTTAAGGAGCGTTATAGATAATTATTTCCATTTTTAAACTATTAGACGTACAGTCTTGAAATTTGGTAAACGGATTCCTTTCATAGAGTAGAGATCCGCTGCAAAATGGGTTTTTTCAAAATCGACTCTCAAGTGGCGTTGTAGAGAATTAAGGGCGTTATAGGCAATTATCTCCTTTTTTAAACTATTAGACGTAAAATCTCGAAATTGAGTAAGCTGATTCCAGTCATTAAGTAGAGATCCGCTATAAGATGGATTTTGTGAAAATCGCTTCCTAAATGGTATTCGGGGTTCTTAAGGGGCGTTATAGATAATTATTTCCATTTTTAAACTATTAGACGTACAGTCTTGAAATTTGGTAAACGGATTCCTTTCATAGAGTAGAGATCCGCTGCAAAATGGGTTTTTTCAAAATCGACTCCCAAGTGGCGTTGTAGAGAATTAAGGGGCGTTATAGGCAATTATCTCCTTTTTTAAACTATTAGACGTAAAATCTCGAAATTGAGTAAGCTGATTCCAGTCATTAAGTAGAGATCCGCTATAAGATGGATTTTGTGAAAATCGCTTCCTAAGTGGTGTTCGGGGGCTTAAGGGGCGTTATAGATAATTATTTCCATTTTTAAACTATTAGACGTACAGTCTTGAAATTTGGTAAACGGATTCCTTTCATAGAGTAGAGATCCGCTGCAAAATGGGTTTTTCAAAATCGACTCCCAAGTGGCGTTGTAGAGAATTAAGGGGCGTTATATAGGCAATTATCTCTTTTTTAAACTATTAGACGTAAAATCTCGAAATTGAGTAAGCTGATTCCAGTCATTAAGTAGAGATCCGCTATAAGATGGATTTTGTGAAAATCGCTTCTAAGTGGTGTTCGGGGGCTTAAGGGCGTTATAGATAATTATTTCCATTTTTAAACTATTAGACGTACAGTCTTGAAATTTGGTAAACGGATTCCTTTCATAGAGTAGAGATCCGCTGCAAAATGGGTTTTTTCAAAATCGACTCCCAAGTGGCGTTGTAGAGAATTAAGGGGCGTTATATATAGGCAATTATCTCCTTTTTTAAACTATTAGACGTAAAATCTCGAAATTGAGTAAGCTGATTCCAGTCATTAAGTAGAGATCCGCTATAAGATGGATTTTGTGAAAATCGCTTCCTAAGTAGTGTTCGGGGGCTTAAGGGGCGTTATAGATAATTATTTCCATTTTTAAACTATTAGACGTACAGTCTTGAAATTTGGTCCTTTCATGGCGTAGAGACCCGCTACAAAATAGTTCGGGGGAAAATTGATCTCCAAGGGTCACTGAGGGGGATTAAGGAGCATAATAGATAAATATTTCCGCCTTTCAACTAATAGACCCACCTGCTTGAAAATTAGAAGGTATGTTCCGTTCATGGAATAGAGTTCCTTTTACAAAGAGTTTTTCGAAAACGGACCCATTAAAGGAGTGGGGTTGCGAGGGATTAAGGAGTGTTATAGAAAAATTCCTGTTTTTTAATTTAACCCATTTACTTGAAATTTGTTGAGCATGTTTTTATTTAGTTGAATAGAGTTCCACTAAGAATGGATTTTATGGAAATCAACTCCAGGGGAGAGTTATTGAGGCGTATTGATAAACAAAACTCCCGTTTTCAAACTGCTAAGACTATAATAATAAAATTTGTTTTGCATGCTGCTTTTGTTGAATTGGAATCCGCTAAGAATGCTCTCAACGAGGTATTGATGATAAAAATTCCGTTTTTGCCCTGTTAGATTTAGACTTGATATTTAGCACGCATGTTTATTTTATGGTGTAGAGATCCACTGAAAGTTGCTTTGGTGGAAATCCACTTGATTATTAGGTTAATTGAGCGCAAAAAATCTTTCTACTTCTCTTTTAGATATAAATAGAAATAAGATATTTTAATTTATGTCCTGTTTATATCAAGAGGCGAGAGTTAAATCTATAAATTTATTTTTCAATACAACCGAATTATTAATGCTAGATATCAATAATTCATACATATGTAAACAGTATACATTTATACAACATCTTTAAATACCCAGTGAAGCGGGTGGGTAACGGCTAGTATAATATAATAATACAATGATCAAATAATGTTTAAAATATTGCAGCGTATGCTGCCATTATCTTGAAAATTACGCGGTGCTCCTTTTGAATTAATCTTTCGTTATAATCATTGTCGAAATTTGATAGTGCTGTCATTCGCAAACGATTAAGTATACATTGTCCTTTATCTTTACACGGTCCTGAACATTTTTTTTTAAACTTTGAAAAACAACTCTGACTGCCTCTTGCTTTTTGGGCACTCCAAACAGAAAAGGAGGTGAGAAATGAAAGTCACACTCACAGAGAATCATGTACCATCCATAGTAAAGGGTATGCATAATGCAGTGTTTCTCAAACTGTGGGGCGCCCCCCCCCCTTGTGGAGCGTGAGAACGCTACAAGGGGGGCGCGAGCCTATTGAAAAGTCGAGAACAAAAGATTATTTTAAAAAATTATTAACTTACTTGAAAGTAAACAAACAAAATACATTCTGACATAATAAAAAATAAAATACACATTTACACTGATATATTACACTTGTAAATATATCAGTGCTTCACAATGTATTTAATAATTAATTAAACAATTCTAAGTTAATACCAGCTAGTACTTACATATAACTAACAACTTTGTTGACACATACTACAGGAAAAAAAAATTTATGCAGCGAAGTGAGTGAATATTACGTCGCACTGTTCAGCTATATGAGGGCTTTTGGCGACGGACCTCGTAATTTTAAGCTATGGTCAAGTGACGAGAACGACGCCTGAGCTGGCACCACCTCTCCTAACTACCACACCACACCAATGGGAGGACGTTTGAGCTGTCGTCAGATTTAACGTGCATCGCTCTTTAGTGGGTGCATCCCTCCCGGGTCTTTAGTGGTACTGGGCTCGAACTCGTGACATGCCAGCCACGATCCGATACCTTGACCATTAGGCTACCGCGGCCACTTTATGCGGCGAAGAGGGGCCGCATAAAAAGAGTCGCACTCAAAAAATATGTCAGTTATTTACGAAATTTATGTGAAAGTATTTCCAAACAAAATAAATTAAATTCCACATGGAAACGTTTTAAAAACCTTTAATTTGTCAGTGTGTAGCATTGAGAGATTTTCAAAATGCACATTCACATATTTCACTGCTACTCATCGTAATCCAAGGCGCGCATCTTCCAGTGATGAATTAGTTCAAAATCGCTTCGTCACTAGAAGATACAGTTTCAATTCATTTATGTGGCCGAGTGGTATAGGTATCGGACCGTGGCTTGCCTTGTCACGTGTTCGAGCCCAGTACCACTCAAGACCCGCCGTGTAGGGCAGCGATGCACGTTAAATCTGTCGAGAGCTGAAATATCCTCCCGTTGGTGTGGTGTGGTAGTTAGGAGAGGGGGGTGCCAGCTCAGGTGTCGTCCACGTCACTTGACCATTGTTCAAAATTGCGTGGTCTGTCGCCAAAGGTCCTCGTGTAGCTGAACAGTGCGACGTTAATATTAAATCAAATCAAATCATTCAATTGATTTATTTTTGGCACCGTTAAGTAAGTGGTAAGTTTTTGTGACGACGCTCGGTTGGTCAGTTGCCTGTGAACGTCACGTTTTTTAAAATTAAAGTCACGATCTGGTCTAATGAGAACCATTATCATAGTAACGTTTTCGCCTCGCAACTGCAAAATAGGCTTCCGTATACAGACAGTATTACGCCGTCGATGTTCACACGTGCACCCTTGGAATATTGTGAATTTCCCATCTGACATCGCATTGACAACCGATGGCCGTAAGAAAACAAAACTTCCTGCGAGCCGGAACCCCGAGTATAATTTCAGGTAAAAGAAGAAACCACCCCTACCCCCAAGACAGTGGAAAAACAGTCCACTTTGAAACACTGGAAAGAACGGTTGTTTCTCTTCCTTCACTAATAACATATTCTGTAGAATGGACATAGTCAATAGTTTGAATAACTTGTAACCAACTGTACATACTATAATTAATAGCCGTGGACAAAATAAGTCAATTGTTGAATATCTAACTCTCATACTACCCATGAATTTTCCCAGACATCATACCTTCCCCCTATTCTTGAATCGGAAGACTTTTTTTTAATATCCAGGAAGAATGCTCCGGTGGAACATTTTTCTTTATGGAAATGAGCTCTGCAACTTCAAGGATAGGATAAATAGAAAGGAAAAATCCTTTTCTATTTTGCCACTTAATAGTGTGATTCTGCCATATCTATATACATATTTTTTACTGTAATTATTTAATAAAAAGTAACTAACATAAAAATTTTCTTTGATGACCTAAGTAGGAATTGAGTTTAAAATTGTTTTTTTTTTATATTACTTGTTTAAATTAAAGTCACGATCTGGTTTAATGAAAGCCACTACCATAGACTCCCTTTTTACTGCTCATGGACCCCAAGTTATTTTTTCGCTGACATAAAGCCTTTGCAAGTCGTCATAGACCCCTGGGGGTAAATATATGACACTGTCATGACATCAATTAACTGGGTCAATTTGTTATTCAACAGATTGAAAATGGATCGGGCCAATCTCCCCCCCTATACTGATATACATTTTTGATTGCAAGATAATAACCAACTTTTTTACATAATTCGAAAGTGTTACGCGAAATTCCACCAAGGCCACTTAATTTCTTCCCTTAAGATATCCGACTACCCTAAAATCTCATGATTGTTTTTAAAAATTGACAAAAAAAAACTTGTGATTTTATTTTATAGGCCATCTTATTAGCTTAATAAAAATACCAAGTTTTTTTGTTTTCCATTCACTTGAACAAAAACTACAAGTCTTTTAGTAAAACCAGATGCCATAACTTTATATAAGATGCCAAACTTTAACATGCGTTTTACTCGAAATGTGTTTTTTCCAAAAAAACTCAAACGGGGACAGCGATTGCTCAAAAAGTTTTCAAAAAATTTTGCTGAAATTTTTTGTGTAACAGTAGAAGTGTTTTGATCTTCAGATTTATCAACCGTTTTTTACTTCAAAATTTACAGTCCTTTATGTGAATATAATTAGTTTTTTTTAAGCAATTTCATATAGTCACAAAGATAAAGTGCTCTAGTTTTTGTAAAAATTAAAATATCTCTTATCCTGAAGGTCATTTCAAGCATAAATAACAAAGAAACACATCAAAATTGAAAAAGTGAGAATTTGTTCATAAAATTTTTGTACAGAGCTGGCCCAGTTTATGTAGTTTTTTGTACAATTTCACCAGCTTCTTCCCATTTTAATAGCTATAAATTTTTTTTCTATTTTCAATTTTAGAATTTTTTCCTTAAGATATACTAAATAAATCTAAAAATCACAAAAAAATCCCCATATCTCCGTTTTTTCAAAAAAAAGTTGTCGCAAGTAGTCGGATACCTTAAGAGTTGTACGAGAACAAGAATGCTCGGGTGGAAGATTTTTCTTTAAGGAAATGAATGAGCTCTGCAACTTCAAAGAGTTGGAAAGTAGAAAGATTTTCCAGGAGAGAGAGAGAGAAATTTCAGTGAGTGACTGAGTAATTATTCAGCTATACGAGGGCTTTTGGCGACGAATCTCGTAATTTTGAACCATGGTCAAGTGACGAGGACAGCACTCACTCCCTCCTAACTTCCACACCACACTAATGGAAAGACGCTTGAGCCCCGACAGATAAAACGTGCATCAGCCGCTCTACACGGCGGTTCTTCAGTGGTACAAGGATCGAACTCATGACACGCGCCAGCTATGAGTCCGTGACCTTGACCACGGCATCGGAGAAATTTCAGAGTAACAAGGAGTGGAGATCAAATTGTAAACACAATATGCACCACCTGCATTCAGTATCTAGGTTGTTATAAGAGATTGGATTTTCTGTGGAATATCAGCTATTCAGTAAGCTATTTATAAATGTCTTTTTAGAGATGGAATTTTTAGTTTTCTATGATTTTAGTAAAGATCCCAAAGCTTTCTTATCAACATCGAGGGTACACACGCAGAAAGATGTTTTAAATTCCAATCATTATTTTAAATTATCTTGATTTATTTTATAGCTTACTGAGTACAATATTAACACCGTTTTTTAGTTATTTTCGAACTTTGATATTTGTTTTAAAATGGGTGGGGTTCGGATTGTGCTTGTTAATGTTGCTCTTTAAACGGGACACAGTACGGTTCAATTGACAAAAATCAAATTTAATTTTTTCAACCTTAATTATTTTTTATATACTTTTATACAAACTCCAAAAATTTGAAAGCTCTAAGTTTAAAAAATGCAGAGTTATGATAACTTTTACTTTTGTTTTTATTCACATCCCAATGGCAAGTCAAAACTTTAAAACTGGCTTATCTCGGAAAGATAAAATAGCTAGTTTGTCTTCATTTAAAACGCTAAGGCTTTTTTTTTTCTATTGTACCTAATACTTGGAAATTTTTTCACGTGTTGCTAATAGTACATGGAATAAAAGTTGATATATGCATTCTTCAATCAAAGCAATACTTTTTTTTAAGTAATTGAACTCAGACTTTATACTTTTTTTAAGGAACTTTCAACTAGCATTCATAAAAAAAAAAAAAAAATGCACAAATACCAATCATGTTATCGCAGAATGCATACCAACTTTTGTTATAGATGGTGCGACGTACTTGCAAATCAAATTTAATATGTGTATGTCAATTTTTGTAGGAAGAGTAGCATTTTAAAATCACTTCTTAAGTATAAAATTCTTCGCTTAAAAAATTAAATGGTTAGCTTTTTATGAAATTTTAAGTACAAAATCTGTTTTACATAGTATTAACACATAGAAGGCAACCAAAAAAATTATGAAAATCATTAAATTAAAAAATTTTGTGTAAATCCTACCATATTCCTTTAAGCCTCGTCAGAGTTACTGTGGTGGTGGAATATCCAATTTTGAAACTACAACCAAATCATAAGGATAGAACCTATGACTCATACCCCACTCTCGAAACTTCCACCCCATGCCAGTATGGGATATATATTGAGCCTTAATAGATTTAAAATATATCAATCCCCCCTCCACCAGTGGCTGCATCTGACTACACTTCTGAGCTACCAGCCAAAAGAACTATAACTACCCGCTTTTTAAAAACCTCACATTTGTTTATTGGCTGTGAACTTGCATTTCTAGTAAATAAGGAATTAATTTTAGTCAAACTGTATACAACTAGAAGAAACTAAATTATAGTTAGTGATAAATAACAAATGTGATAATTTGATAGAAAAAAAAAACTTTATTCAGAAGGATGGAACTGTTTTTTGTCAAGTTTTGTAATTTTGAGAGAGAAGACAGTGTCTATCATTTGAGTACAGTTTTACAAGTGTTTATTGTTGAGTTCGTTTTTGTTACTTTTAATAACCTTAGTATGTTAATGCAATCCACCAAAAATGTCCTAACAAGCTACTAGTAGCTTGCGATCAGTGGTTTGGCAATAGCTACTCTATACAATGAGCCCTTAGCGCCATCAGAACTTGCACACAAACCCTCAATTTAACAGAATTAATGAGTTCACTCTTAAGGTTGCTGAAAAGAGGAAGGTTATGAGAATCACTGATTAAATTGGAGAGGTTTATGGTCTGTTTTTCAAAGTCAATGCTGAGAGAAATATAATTTATGCCTCCAGAAAAACTTTTTTCAATTAATGAGGAAAGGAGGATTTTAAGGGGAATTTAATTTTACGAGAAAAGTTATAAATTAGTGTGCAAATGAGAGCTTCTGTGTGATAATAACTATTTAAATGCTTTTAGGGTGTTTCTTATTGATGTCACTTATTTAACTTCTTAATGAGTAACTAATTTTAGAGTGGTAGTAAAGGAGAGGCCCTTGCACAAAACTATCAGTTGAGAACGAAAGTTTAACTACCTTGGAATAAAGTTGTTTTTACATTTGAGTTTGTAGATTTTACTTCAAGTATTAATGAAACAATATATTGCAAGCGTATAACCTCTACTTATTGGAAGTTATAGGCTAAGTAAAATTTATCTCCAACTTCAGTTCTCTGAGAAAGGATTTGTTTTTATTAGTTGATTCAGCTTTGTAGTTAATTTATAGTATTTCCCTTTCTTTCTAAAAGGCAAAGAGGAGAGAATTTAATTAAATAATTCATCTGTTATGAAATTACAGTTTAGAGTCGAAAAACACACACAAATCAAACTGTATAATTGTTCATATTTTATTTTTACAAATATACATACTCATCATATGGACCCACAAATGCCATTTTTTAAATAAATTAATAAGTTTCATCGATAGGAATACTGGTGCCGTTGATAATTACCCCATCTTTGTTTAGGATATGAACTTCCTGCAAATGAAAAAAAATTGCATCATTCAAAGCAATACAATTAATATTGAAATGTTGATTCAGGTAAAAGCCATAAAATAAAGAGGCCAATTTGGTAATAACTTTGTATCATAAACATAATCTTACTGTGATACCATTATATTTAGAAAATTGAATTCTATTAATTTGTATTCACATTCTTTATTACAATCATTATGAAATAAATCTGATCTATTCTTAAAAAAATTAACAATAAAAGAAATTATAAAGAAGTATAAATTCATAAAAATTTCTTATTAAACTATTTATCTGATAACTTGAATTTAAACATCCTTGTTCATAAAGTAAAAAGAGAATTTGTATTTTTTTAAGCTGATTACAAATCTGTTTGTGGAATTTATGTATAGCAAAAACAGTCGGACCTCCATTTTGCGAATTCTTTCCAAAAATCACAAGAAAATATTACAATTTTCTTTATAAAATAACCTTCAAATAGTGAAGTGCATTTCCTATTTAATGAACTTTTTCCCTTGTTATTTGATTTTCCCCTCCCTATTTTTAAATTTGTATGATAAAATCATATTTGAAACAATTCAATGTGGATTATAGTGTGAAGAAGGTTTTAGTGCATTGCAAAGGTGTAAGATGTATATATATATATAGGGTGTTTTTTTTTCAGGTATAGAAGTTTAAGTTGGCATTACTTTCCAAGATGGCGACCGATTTAACAGCTGTCAAGTGATTTATTCTCAGTTTGGTTTGGCAATTCATCAAAATGATCATCAAGCAAGTCGTAGATTCGTCGAATGGGCCCAAAACGAGATTGCCATTGTTCCCGATTTTCATAAGCAAATTTTGTTTAGCAATGAAGCGCACTTCAGGTTGAATGGCTACGTCAACAAACAAAACTGCCGCATTTGGAGTGAAGCTAATCCACAAGTGTATGTCGAAACACCGTTACATCCAGAAAAACTGACTGTTTGGTGCGCTTTATGGGCTGGTGGAATCCTTCTTCAAAAACGATGAAGGCCACAATGTTACAGTCAATGGTGATCGGTATAGAGCCATGATTACTAACTTTTTCATTCCTGAATTGAACAATCATGATGTCCAGGAGCTGTGGTTCCAACAAGACGGCGCAACATGTCACACAGCTCGTGCCACAATCGATTTATTGAAAGACACGTTTGGTGACCGCCTAATTTCACGTTTTGGATCTAATTAATGAATTTTCCACATAATGAACTATTTTTTCAGGATTTAGTGACTTCGTTGAACAAAGGCTGTATTTTTAATACATAGTTACAAGAGATTGGTTGCGTGGGAAAAAAACCAATCAAAGAGTAAAGGAATGTAGACATGAAAGCAGGATGCACAAGCAATTGCGTGTTGCAAGTGTAGAAAATATTGGAATTATGGGAAAATATTCATTTCTGCCTGATAATAAAAGGCACCAAAAAGAAACACCTAATTGTTACTGAAGTACCATATGGTCTTTTGGAAAAAAATATTCTGAAACCAATTGTATTGCAGATACGAAGCGATAAAAACAACTAAAGAACCGAGAAAAACAACTTTACATGAAAACAAGGTATTTAACAGAATTTCACTTTCAAAAAGAAAGCTGAATTTAATGCAAATTTTGAAACAATGGTATTTGACATCAAAAGTGAATGTGTTTCCATAAACTGTGAGAGGACTGCTGGAAACTGCCAATAACAATGATGTAAAAGCTCACCCCAAACCATTATTGACTGATTTTTGATGTATTAGGTGATTGTGAGCCCAAGGAATCATTCATTATGGACAATTAAAGACTGAGAAAATAATAGTTAGTGATGAAAGTAAGTTTTGTATTTCTGGCAACCAGAGAAAAGAGTAACACAATACACTAATGAGGAATTCAGACCTCGATATCTGAAGTCTACAATAAAACACCCAATTAAAGTGTTGATGTGGGGGTGTATGTCTTGTTGTGTTAGAAGACTTCATTGTGAGCAGAATGGAACAAGCAAGGATTACACTAAAATGTACAATGCAAAATAAATTGCAACCAACAGTGAGATTTTTGTAACAACCAATCCCCATGCCTTTTTTAGAATGATAATATTCAATGAAAATTTTCAAACGTAGTCCAGAAACGATTTGAAGGCAATACTATGAGTAGTATGAACTGGCCAGAACAGTCTCCTGATCTTAATTTGATAGAGAACCTATGACATAAAATGCATGGAAATTTTGAAAATTACATGGTTGTTACGTGTTTAAACAATATTTTATGGGCAGCTGTTTAGTTTAATTACAGTTCAATGTCTTTTTCGCACTGATTTCACAAGACTGTCTTGGCCAGTTCAAAGTTTTGTCTTTGAATCATTTCTGGTCTATGTTTACAAGAAGCATTACCACATCCTAGAAAAGGTATGATGATTGGTTGCTGCAAAGATCTCACTATTGGTAGCAATTTATTTTGCACTGTATTTCAAAGTCCTGCTTGTTCCGTTTTGCTCACGATGTCAAGTCTTCCAACACCACAAGACATACTCTTCCCATATCACTTTCCTTGTTTTATTTGACTTCAGACATTAAATGTGTGTGCGTGTGTGTGTGAACCATATTAGTAAATTTATGTTAAGGTAAAAAAAAAGATAGTTCAAGACTTTTTGCCACCACTGTATTTAAAAGTATATATGCTCATTGGCATAGAAATTTGCACAACAAGTCTTGTCTGAATGGAATGAAATGAAACTTTTTAAAAAAGCAAGCACAATGAGGATGTAAGTAAGATATGGTGCACACAAAGGGGGGTCCTGTGTTCAGACCCTCATAGGTCTTGATTTTTTTCCCCAATTTATTATAATCCTCTGTGTACGGTATGTAAAATTTAATTATTTGTCATTAATAGTTTACTTTATTAATTCATGCTAATAATTCAATAGTTTATTTTCCACTGCTTTTTGTTCCTGAAAATCAAAAGAATGTTTGGTAACATATTGAAAAATGGTGGACTTTCGACCCTGGACATTTCCATAGAAAAATTCCTGTGTGCGCTACTGTAAATAAGTGATTACAAATTAATGGAGTTTTAGTATCCTGTTGGACCACTTCTGTCACTAAAGTCCTGTATGATTTTTTGCAACATCTTTGTTCCATAGTTGCTGTAAATACGTCTCTAATTCGACCAAACTCATACGCTATACAGCTTGCCATCCTAAATTATCCCTAATACGGGGATTGGACATTATGCTGTTGTAAAATGGCTCCGAGGAGCCCTGCTATGAGAAGCAACTCATGTGACTGATGAATGTCACAAATGTACTTCTAGGCTATCATAGTGCTGTAATTCAATATAAAAATGAACATGTCATACGCGATAGCACCCCATACCCTGGCACCAGTTGAGGGAGTGTGGTATGCCGCTGTACAGCAAAGCTCAGATATTCACCACAGGGATATGATTGTTATCACTGCCCAAACTGAATCCGGGTTTGTTGCTGTAGACGACATGATTCCAATCATTTCAAGTGCAACAACACTCTAAACTAAGGCAATGGAGAACAGATGTCAATGGCAGTACACACAATGGGTGCTGTGCTAGTAAGTGTCCTTCATCCAAATACCTTGAGATGGTACAGACTGACACAGAGGCCCTTAGTGAAGGTGCTTCCTTTGTATAAATGGCAGACAATGAGACGGTGCTATGTATGCACATCATATGACGTGATGGTCTTCTCGACTATTGGTTTATTGAAGGTTGCCATGTAACAGACCTCTTGTCCACTGGTCCTCACACCTTCCTCACAGTAAAACCATAATGGCTTAGGTGACAAGCTATTTGTTGCGCTGACCAATTGGTTTCCATCATCCTTATGCCATTACTCAGTCATTAGAGACAATATAAGTGCTGGAGAAGGGAAAAATCATATCTAGTTAGAAAGCCTCACTGTGCAACAAGACAGGTGCTATGTCAGACAGGTAGTATGAGCAACAACAAAAATTGTATTTTGCAGGTTTATTCAGACAAAATTTTCTTTTCATAGAAGGGAAATTATGGTACTTGCATATTAACATCACCACACAAATTATGCCATTTTCCATTAAAATCTGATTGGCTTTCTTTTTCAAATAAACATAAGTCATTTTGTTATGGATTGTGGTACTAATGTACAAGCACTAAAATTACATTAAAAAGAAATATAAGAGGAAAAAAGTTCATAGTTCTTTCCCCACCAGTTAATAAAATAGTAGATTCAGCATTAATTTTTCACAGCATAAAAATCAAAATATTACCTTTGTTTTTGCTTGATTTTCTTTTTAGAATGGAATAAAGTTGTGGATCAACTGATTGATTCACCTGCTCCAAGACTGAAATGAGATCCTTGGCTAAGCCTACATTCTCTTCTGTAAAAAATGAATGAGCTTGCCCCGTGGAAGTGCCTCGAGCTGTGCGCCCAATTCTGTGAATATAATCTTCTATGTTGGTTGGTAAATCATAATTCACCACATGTTGGATATCACTGATATCTATAGATGTAAAAAAAATTTAACAAGATTAAAATTTACTATTTACTAAAATGCTATTACTCTTTGGGGTCAAAGACCTTGATTCACATAAGAGATAAATATGCTGCCTTCATCTCCTTACACTTTTATATAAGGTTATTAATTTCCTCCAAGGTTTCGGAGCACTGTAGTGTAAAAACTAAGACTAATATAGCAAGAAAGAACACAGAATATTATATTTACATACTTCACAGGTGTTCTATGTGAGAACTCTTAAACACATGGCATACATCAATCCAGTTCACACTCTAGTCAACCTGTCTAGTCTAGTTCAATGCCCCTCTGTAGTCAACATGGTACCATCAATGTCATCCGAAAACTTGGTTTGTTACATAAAACCTAAGTTTTCGACCCCCTTTTGCCATGTGATGTAGCAGAACCACATGAAAGGATAACACATGCTGTCAATAATGTTTTTAGCATCATGTTGAGTAAAGTGTGGCAGGAACTGGATTATCACATTGATGTATGCCATGTGAACAAGGGTTCACATATTGAACACTCTTGTGAAGTATGTAAATAATATTTGAACCTTTTCTGTATTTTTTCTAGTTGTATTTGTCTTAGTTCTTTTACTACAGTGTTCTGAAGCTTTGGAGGAAAGTATGAATTGCATTGTATGAGTTACTCATATAAAAATTTGTATACACAACTAACTTAATCATTAACTAATGCAAACGTTTTATGTGACCAAAGGTATGGCTATCAGTTAATTACATATTAACATGTGTTTTAATTAATAATTCAGTTTTATAGAGTGTAAATGTTACAGATTTATTACATTCACAGTAACTGATCCAAATTCAAGCACATACTCTTAAAAATACTGCTTATGTTTCATTGCATGGATGCAATTAAAATTAGATCTGATTCCAAAATCCCTTTTTTCATATCCATGGCAAATAATAAAAACATATTCAATAACTCAAGTAAAATTATTTAATTTTAGTTTGTTTTCATTCTTTAAAGTAATTGGTGAACTATTAAAAAGATTCCCCCCTACCTAATTTTTTTTATATAAAGTTCTTCGAAGTTTCCATTCATAATAAACAGTTAACAATTTTATCAAGTATGTAATGAGATAGTTAAATTATTCATGAACATTTCTTCCCAAAACTGATGCTCAAAATTTAATCACTAAGAATGGAAGTGTATGATATCATTAATTCTGTAAAAGGGAAATAACTATCATTTAATCTTAAGAACATTCTTATTTATAGATAACCTGGATATATTTTTTTGGAAAGAATATCACAATTTTGAAATAAATTCCTGATACAAAGTAATAAATGCATAGTATAATAAAGTATATTGCCTTCCAGATGATAATAAAGCCACAATATAAAATAAATGCAGCAGCATTTTGTCTTGGCTTCTATTCTTTAATATTAAGGCTGTTTTCGTCATATGCACAAGAGCATGAACTTAACGAGCACATTTTCGGACAGAAAAAATGCCACAATTTTTATAAATATTTGTAACAATATTAATTCATGCATTTGTTTATAATATAGTGTTTTTAAAATTTCAAAATATTTCATAAATAATCAGTTTTTCCTTTAGCATGTAAAGGGATAGCTCATTTAGCATTATGGTGTAGGAGAAAAATGCAGAAGAAATTTTATAAAAGAAAAGATGGGTCAACTCGGATAAAAATGAGTAGTATGATATAAGTGATCCTCTATAGCAGGGGTGTCCAACCCAAATGACCTTGCGGGTCACTTCAGGAAAAACATTATAATCTCGCGAGCCGCACATAAAAATATGTACCTTTATATTAGATTTGGAAACAAAAAAACATTTATTGAGTGGTTATTTAAAACAGAATGAATTTTTATTAATGTTTTCATTATTTTTCTTGAACACATAATATAATATTTGATCATTGCATTATTATATTATATAATGTTTAAAATATTAGTTGCCATTTTCTTGAAAATTACAGTGTTCCTTTTGAATTGATCTTTCGTTATTCATTGTTGAAATTCGATAGTGCTGTCATTTGCAAACGATTAAGTATATGTTGCCCTTTATCTTAATCGTTCTGAATATTTTTTTTAAAAAACATCTCTGACTGCCTCTTGCTCTTTGGGCACTCCAAACAGAAAAGGAGGAGGAGAAACAAAAGTTGTACATACAGAGAATCATGTACCATACATAGTAAAGGACATGCATAATGCAATTCAGAATTTATTAAAAAAGTATAGTCAAATGTAACTGTTTGATAAAATATAAATCTATTTTAATCTAAAGGTCGTTTCTATTATCAAAAAGGGTTTATTTTAAAACAAGAACAGGTAACAGGCAAAAACATATTGTATATATATATGTATAAATTTCAAAATGAAAAACATGCGGCCCACTTGTTGGACACCCCTGCTCTATAGGAGTGAAGCCAGAATTTAATGTTTGAGTACTTTTATATCTGAAAAAATATTCCAAATTTGGGTCCTATTCTTTAACATTAGCCGAAAACAACCTTAAATGAGAAAGAGAGTGCAAGGTATATTAACACAGTGAACTATTGGCAATGAGCCTCGTAATTTTGAATCTCGGTCAAGTGACAAGGACGATACCTTAGCTGGCAGTCCCTCTCTCTTAACTACCCCACCAATGGGAGGACATTGTGTTTCCTCAGATTTTTTGTGCATCAGCCCCCACTATACAGCGGGATTTCAGTGGCACCAGGATTTGAATATGTGACAAGTTCGTGATCATTATCACTAGGCTGCCACTGCTTTTAATGTTATAATTAACAATACTATATTTCATAATCTACCATTTGCTCCTGAAAAGGTATTTCTCGCATTTTTTTTTAAAAAAAATTTCAATTCTAAAATAAATTATATATATTTATAACTACACTTACTATCTACATTTGAATAAGATTAATCTTTTCAAATTTTATTAATACAATTAACGTTCAAGGAATTTAAAGTAGAAGTAATTTACTAACCTAGACCTCGAGCGGCCACATCAGTGGCGATCAACACACAAGATTTCTTCGTTCTGAAATCTGTAAAAAATCAGTTGAATGTAAAGCAACAAAACACATTAAAAATAATTGTATATTTTTTTCAGCAATTCCAACAAAAAATTCAGCTAACTATTAAATTAAGGTTAAAATATTTTCAACATTTTGTGTAATCCTTTTACTTTGAAGTTTTTAAAAGAAAGATAAAAATGGATCTCAGTAACAAAATATAACACCCTTTTATAAAAAAAAATACTTAAGTCACAAAAAAAAAGGATATAGAATTTGAAACACTTTATTAGAATAAGTGATTGATATTAGTTTATTTACAAAATAAAATACAAATACAACAAATAGAAAATATTGATTAAAGCTTTTTTAACAAAATTAATTTTATAAAATGAATAAAGTCTTAATTACTATCATTGAATTGTCTACAGATTATATATATCATGTGGAATGAATATGGTGTAGAATAATTATAAAGATGTTTCAAATGCATACTTAAAACAATAATAAAGCTAAGTAACTTACTACGCAGAACAAAATCCCGTTTAGTTTGAGAAACATCCCCATGAATGCACATGACTGGAAGACTGTAAAGCAAATATAAACATAATTTTATATTTGTCTTTACATTTAATAGAAAAATCTATTTTCTTTTCATCACGTTAAAAGTACAGAGTAAAAAATGCTTTTTAAATGACAACGTTTATTTCAATAAAAATGTCCATGCATTAATATAAGAAATAAAACCTCACTTGGGCCCATATTTAACAGTTTCTAAATCCCCCAAAAAAGGTTAGTTATGTGGAAAATTTGTTAAATAGAGATTCATCTTTCAGTATACTTTATAAATAACAAAGCAAATTTTAAATTCATATACACTATACATTACTAAAAAAGTAATTATTCAAACCATTTCTTGTAGATAGATATCTATTTTATACATATTACTCAACAAAAACAAACATTTTGTCCCAGAAAATACACTATATATTTTAAACTTAAATTATTTTTTTTAATTTTAAAATTAATGAATTTTAATGATATTTTCTAATTTTACGCTTACAAGTAATTTTAACCATACATTTTATAGCCAGTAATTTTAAGCATGCATTATACCACTGTAACTTTATTTCTTTCTTAATAACTTCTCATATCCATCAATACACACATAATTGAACCTTGATTAACACATTTCTTGATTAAATACTACATCTTGATTAACACAATCAGATAAAAATCAAACTACAATTTCAAATCAATCCCAAGATACTCTATTCTTCTCTTTTTACCAGACCACACCTGCGTGGCGATCTCTCGCCGAAGTTCTCAATTTCTTCGCCCCAACACAGTTTTAGCGCTTCGCACTAAACAAAACAAGGGACTCTCTCCCCCTGTGACCACTACGCTTGCGATCCAACAACGTTCTCCCTGGGGTCAAGGAACCCTCTTCCAAAATACATTAACCCTACCAAAGCCGTGCCAACATTCCATACTCTCTCGGCAACAGCAGTCTCAGACACTACAGCCACATATGTCCTGAAATTTAAATATTGATCAAGACTGATAACTTTATTTGAAAAAAATATGATCAGAATTAAGGCAATTTTATTTCTCTAGGTGAGTTAGGCACTTGGTGGAACCAGTTCAAAGTCATTGATCACCATAAAATATGGTTAAAAGAGAATTTGAAAAAAGTTGAATCACAAGAGAAAATGTTCGTTAAATAGAAAACACATTTTGCTATTTGGAGGTTATTTAACAAAGAAAATTATTAAATAGAGAAATTCGCAAATGGAGGTCCGACAATTACACAAGTTATATGAAGACAACTTTATAAATTTATCCTAAAAAGAGTAACAATATTAAAAGTAATAGTTTTAACCTTTAATTCTAACACACAAGTATAAAAACATATATGATCAAAACATATGACCCAAAATAAATGTTATACAGACAAGATTTGTATGTAATTCGAACTAACAAAATTACTACATACATAAATTTTATTTTTTAAATAAGTAATGTATATAATTACATGGAGGTTATTTTAAATTGAAGTATTTTAAAAATTACAACACCTATTTAAAATGGATTAATTATTTTTAGAAAGAGCAGTTTTTTTTAAGCCTTGCCCGGATGTTTTTAGATATAATATAAACCTGAATATTGCATGCTTTTTTCCCATCTTAGCACAAAGTTTTTCAAGGTTAAAAAAAATTCTAATTCTAAAAAGTAATAAACATTTCAATGACAAAATTGAAAGTATACTTGTCAAAAAATTCTTATTGTGCAAAGAATCACAAGATTTATTTTAAATACTGTTCTTTTTCTAACCAACACCATATTAAATATTTCAAACAGGTTCAAATAAATGATGAAAATTTAATTGATATAAAAAGTGAATACATTTTTTAAAATGTAATTTTAAAAGAATATTGGAAACCCTAGTTTAACATTGCCATTTTAAACACCAGAAAAGGTAAGTATTTATAATGCTCCCCCAACTATGTTTTAAAAAAAACCACTATTTTGAATCTATAATTTCAATTTTTTTTCTTTTTAATTATTCCACAGACTTAAACAAAAACTTTTCTAAATTTTTCTTAATTTCATTTTTAACTTGAAGAACGAGTGTTCCTAGAAGTACTTTTTTATTGATTTATTCTTATTTATATGTGAATGGGAGAAGGGCATTGAAACAGGGCTTTGAATCAAAACTAAACTGAAAACTGGGGGAAAACATTATTTTAATTGGAATTAAAACTAGAATTGAACCAAAAAAATATTGGTTTATTTCAGTTCAGCAACTTTCATATGTTAAATAACTGAAACACATTTTTTACATAATTATTGCAAGGCTAAGTGCACGATGTGAACATCAAATAATGAGGGTACACATAATCATGAACCTAGTTGTCATATATGATTTTAATAATAGATGCCAATGCTTGCCGTTCTATGCTCAGCACTCGCATCATACATGCTGGTTAATAGAATGAATTCAGTGTACCAATTTATAAAAGAATAAAATCTTCTTAATTTTGATAGAATTATATTTTTAGTACAAATAATATACATAACATGAAATTATTCATTCGGAACTGAACCAAAAACCATTACAGTTTGGAGGCCTGCATTGAAACAATTTATAATAAAGCTCACACAATTTATATCTATTGACATATGTAATAAAAAATTTCCATAAATAACTTACATCACTTTCATATGAAAATCATACGCAGAATTTGTTAAAACTGAGAAAGGGGGAAAAAAATTTCTGATGAGGCCAACTACTGCTATTATTTTTTAAATTTAATAACTTAATGAGATCTTGATATATTTTTTCACTTTGCACGTATTCTTCCCTTTTCGTCTCCAATAATATAACAAAGATCAGGTAAATTAATTAATAGAAAAAGAGAAAAAATGATGAACTTACTTTAGATCATTTAACTGCATTCCAAGATAATCAACTCGTCTTTTAGTTTGGGCAAACACCAATATCTAAAGAAATTATTTAAAAATTATTAGTGAACATAGAGTTTCAAAACAAGCACATTCACTAATCTAAAATTAAGGTGCACAATTCTTTTATTATGAAAATGAACAATAAAAATATTCAATTCAAACATATAGACAGTATAACAGATTTTACAGTATTTGCTTTAACCTAAAGCTAAAAAATTTTAAAAAAGACAGATTAAAGCTCCTACTCAAAAAGATTAATCCATTCTAGTTTAAAATCTATCTCTAATTTGACAGTTTTCTTTTAAAATAATTACATCACTATTTTAATGACACTGATTAAAAAGAGAAAAAAAAATTTTAACAAAGCCATCTTTTATAAATTTTGTCTGAATGTATTTAGAGTAATAGTAAATCTGAATACAACATGGTTTACCCTTCCCTCCTAGCTAAAGTTTTTTTAGCTAAGCACATAATACCTTAAAAAAAGAACTAAATAGTACTTCTGAGATAATTAAATCTGTAAATATAGTTTTTAAATAATATAAAATAAATTATTTCATAAAAATGGGAACATTAACAATTTGGGAAAATCATTTTCATAAACAAAATTTTACTTCTGTACTTATTTTTTTATGAAACACATTTATGAAATATACTTTATAAACAACACAAAACAAATATATTAAATTCATAAACACTACATATTGTTAAAAAGTAATTATTCACACTTTCTTTTTTGTAAATTATTATCTATTTGTTTTATATATTTTACTCATCAAAAAAAAAAAAAAATCTGCAAGACACCCCCAAAAAATACAGTGTATTTCTTAACTGATGTTAATTTTAAAAAATAATTTTATATTAAAATTAATGAATTTTAATGACATTTTCTAATTTTAAGCCTAGAAATAATTTTAAATACATACATTTTTTGATAACCAGTAATTTTAAGAATACATTCTTATGTGTTGTTAAATTTAATTACTTTTAAAGTCTGTTAATTTTGTTTGAATTTTTTTGATGGAATGTACAGAATTACGGCAATTTTATTGCTCCTAGTGGGTTAGCCATCTAGTAAAATCATTCAAGGTCAAGGATCACCATAAAATGTGTTAAAATAATTTAAAATGTCCAGAAATATTTTTAAAATAGGAGGAAAATATTGATTTGCAAGAGAAAAAGTTTATTAAAATATAAATGCACTTAGCTATTAGGAGGTTATTTTATAAAAAAAATAGTAAAATGTTCTTGGTTCCAGCAAAAAGTTCATAAAAATAGAGAAACTCGCAAAATAGAGATTCGACTATATGTATAAGTAGTCATGCTTCAAACATGTGAATAGTTAAGTTATAGAAATGTTATCACATTTGATTTGAGACTATCATTACTTAAATTACAATAAGAATTATTGACTGATTAGAGCCTATTTTAGTGCACACCATTATTCATTGTCTACTTGGCAAATTAAGATTGAATTCCCCAATACAGAAAAATGAGCTGAAGGTGCAAATATAAAGTACCATTTTTTTTTTTTCTCCGTCACCTAAGATATGAACTACAAACTCTAGGATTTTATTAAATTAGATTTAAATAAGATCAAACTTTCATAGAGATTCTTACTTATTAAACTATGAATCATTAAAAAAAACTCTACATTAAATTAAACAGTGTCCAAAATGAAAAACTTGTATTATTTCATCTTTTTTAAAAGTAGAAAATATTTAGATTATACATGTTTCTATAAAATGCCCTCCATTATAATTATTAAAAATTCATTTAAACATATATAAAGAAATTTAATAAAAGTTGAATAATTAAACAAAACTTTTAAATGACCTTTAGCAGTGAAAAAAAAAAAAAAAAAAGGTAACATTAAAATTTCTATTAATTCTCATATTGTAAGATTGTGAATTTCATATAATTTCTTATTTTCTGATAGTGCTTACCTGTAGACAAGTTTATATTTTAAATTCTTTACAAAAACAAAACATTTAACAGCATTTTATTATTTCACAGATTGATCTTAAGTTCTAATCAAGTTATGAAACCATAGTCCAAAATATATTATATTTATACATATGAAGTGTAAAAAATTTACTTACTTTACTTCCTTCCTCAGCTATTAAATCCTTTAATAAAGATAAAAGTCTGTAAAAAAAATTAATTATAGTATAGTTTGATTAAGATATTTTTAAACAATTTTACGTGACAACTCGGGTACATAAGCATTATGTATAATTCCTAATATATCTACTTTCATAAATAGAATATTATTTTAAAACCAATTTTGAAATATACTTTTTTTCAACTGTTTAGCACAATTAGGTTTTTTTCCTCAGACAATAAATTGTGGGATTCAAAGACTTTTTAAAAAAATTCTACCATTATTCTCAGATCCTGGGGGTAAATTTCTTTCTATTTAATTATGTGTTATTAATTATAACTTACGGTAAAATTATGTTTTTGTAATATTAATTTTATTTATTCTATTCAATACATATAAAATATCACTGAAGGATTTTTTAATATATATCCATGAAAAACACATTAAAAGAACTTTTTTTTTAAAAAAAAAAAAGATGCTTTATACAAAGAATGTTATCTTAAGAAATAAAAAGAAAAGTTATAAATGCTGAGAAAATGTATTCATTTTTAACACTTTTAAAAAAAGGAAATATTTTAACTAAAATTTTCTATATATATATATATATATATATATAAACACAAAATCTTTAAATATATATATATTCCAGGATTTTATGGAAAAAGAAAACTTCTGGCATAAGGTACGTTCATATTAGTTAAAATTCTCTAGCCAGAGATTCAATGCAAAAAATAATCCTAATACCCACATTGTAAAATAAATTCAATTTGTCCAATGTAAAAGAGAAAATTATATAATTTACATCCTACAATCTGATATTGATTTTCTACAAATTTAAGTATTTTACACACTTTTTTCCAATGAGCATGTAATATTTTTATTCACTAAAACAAATTCAAAGTAGTTGTAATATACATCATAGCCATCTTACTATAGGTACATTCGATTTAATAAGTTACTTCTACATATGCTCATACAGTGAAATATACTTAATGCGAAAATGCTTAAGATGAACTATCAGGTAACACAAAATAATACAATGGTCCCAAAAAACTGCCATGCTATTTCCTGAATATTTTTTCTCTTAACACAAAATAAAGACCGCATAACACAAAAGCATTTCTCTTAAGGGAATGAACAAAATACAGAAAACACCAGACAAGGAAATGTTTGAGAAAGTTCCTGTATTATTAGACTGCATCATCAGAAGAATTCATTGCTGCAGATGATTATTTATGTACAGCTCCAGTTTTATGGCAGACAAAGACATTTCAGAGTTTATTCAAAGCTCAAAAAATATCATTGAGGCAGATTCCGATGATGAAAATTAAATGAATAATGCAGCTCCTGTTCCCACATCATCCCAAATAAGGAATATCATGAAAAGTATGTGCAGTTTTTTAGGCACACATTCCAATGGTGAAATGAATAAAAAAATGCACGAGATCGAACAAATAGTTCAAAATTTAATGCTAAAAAGAACAATACAATGAAAAATATCAGATTATTTTCTGAAAACTCAATAATTGTTTCATTTTACAAAAAGATTGAAAATTTTGTATTAAATTTCATTAAGTTCTTGTGAATGTTCTTGCTTCATTGATTTTTAATAAATACAGGCATATATACACATCTATGTGAATAAAATGTTCTCAACTTAATTTTGTTGAATATATATGATTTCTTCACAATATCCTTTAACACGAATTTCTTTTAACACAAAAATATTTCT
Source organism: Trichonephila clavipes (assembly GCA_019973935.1). NCBI lineage: Eukaryota > Metazoa > Arthropoda > Arachnida > Araneae > Nephilidae > Trichonephila > Trichonephila clavipes. The sequence continues at coordinate 136,035 of BMAU01015851.1, forward strand.
GCCCCCTCACTTTCATGGTAAACGATTTTCACTGTATATTCGTAGTGTATTTATTTAACCAGCAAAGATACCTATATTTTTTTTTACTTCAATATATCATGTATTTGACAATAAAGAAAAATGAAATTTTAATTGATTTTAAAAAATGGAAATTAAATAAATTTAATTTCACACCAAAAGAATTTATCAAGATCCAGAAAACAAAAGGTAATGCTATTTCTACTCAGTAGAAACAAAAAAAGAATTCTAGAATGAATCTTAATTTATTCGTTAAAGCTGTCTTTGCCAAAAGTAAACCCATTGGTGTGGTTTGTTAATTAGGAGAAGGGGTGTGAGCTCAGGTGTTGTCCTCGTCACTTGTCCATGGTTCAAAATTATGAGGTCCACTGCTAAAAGCCCTCATGTAGCTGAACAGTGCAACGTTAATTTTCACTCACTCACTTGCCAAAAGTAAAACAGTCTGACCTAAGGCCAAGATACATTTTCAGACAAAAAAAGTCACAATGTTGCAATTCATACAATACATTATAATAGTGTCTTTAAAAAAATTTGAAAACATTCCATAAATAATTAATTTTTTCCTTTAGCAAGTTAAGTGAAAATTCATTTAGCTTTATAATATAGAAGATGAAATGTAGAATACACTCTTTGTAGCAGATAAAATCTAAGAAATCCATAGCCTGATAAAATACACTATTGTCAACAAGATAGTGAAATCAAAATATGAGATTAATGTTTGAAAATTTTTCTATCCAAAAAAGTACTTGAACTGGGGTTCCTGCACAAAACTTTAAATCAAAATCAAATTTTAACTAAATACAATACAATTAAAAAAATATTAGAAAGAAAAACATTACTTCTCTTCTTTTTCAAATTCTTGAACAATGTAGATATTTTGTTCAATGTTTGGATTGGCTACAAGTTGGTCAGCACCCACAGTGACTTGAACATAATCTGTTAAGAATTCTTCTGCAAGTTTTCGAATTTCACGGGGCCAAGTAGCACTCCACATTAGAGTTTGTCTGTCTGGCTATATTAATGAAATGGAAATGTAAGATTATAGTCTACAGGCACATTTTTCTGTCTCGGGAAAAGAATTCATGTAACATCATAAATGGATTATTAAAAAAAAGAATTTTGATATTCTAATATTTTTTTTAAAAAAAAGTAGTATGATATATGAATGGAGTTAAAAAAATCCAGCAAAATAACACTGGCAAAAAAAAGGAGAGTAACATGGGTTTTCTATCAAACTTTATACTTTGTGTGAGATAATTTTTTATACTTTAAATTTTTTAAGAGTGAAAGGGAACATTGAGTCAAATTGAATTTATTCAATGATTAATTTTAATAATTTAGTTTTCAAGGGGAAGGTTCAATTTTCTGGTTTTAATATTTAAATGTTTTATGTTGCAAACAATTGGAAGAATGAGTAAAATTTAATTCTTTAAATAATTAGTTTTAATAAATTTTTATTAATGGTAATTGTATTGTCAACCAAAATAATCATGTATAGAAAATTTCAGCTCAACCAAGCCCTTTAAAAAATGAAAAAAAAAAGTTTTGACCCAAGTCACCAAATTTGGTTGCCAAAAATGATGCCAATGTGGCTGTATCTTTAATTCTTTAAATATAATTAATTTTAATCATTTATAATTAAATTATCGTATTGTCATCCAAAACAATCATGTACGGAAAATTTCAGCTGAATTTGAGCACTTTAAAATGTAACATTTTAATTTTTTTCCTTTGAAAATTAAAGAAATAGAAAAAAAATTCCAAATGCATTTTTATCTATAACATTTGTATCAGCAAAAATATAAACGGCAAGAGATTTTAAAAATAGGTCAAAGAAATACTTAGGAGCTAGGTTTTATAGGTCCAAAGGATACTTAAAATCACTTCATTTTGTTGTGTTTCAAATAATTTTGTTGATGAGAAAGAATAATATGCCTAAAAACAAATTCCTGGAATTGAATCCATAAAAAAAAAAATTGATTACAAAATATGATTTTTTTAAAAAAAATATATATTATGTATAAAATTAGATTCAATTACCACAAAAAAAATATATCTTTTTCTAGATTCAGTGAGATTAAGATTCTACACAGTTTAGATTTAATTATAAACAAAATAATTTTTCTTCTCTTGTTTTATGTATTTATATCTGTACAATTTCAAAACATATATTTTTAAAAAACTTTTACGCAATATTTTTATTTGGTGCTCTTAACATACTATAAGTTTATGTGCTAAGCATCAATATAACTTGACACATATTACAAAATAAAATTTTTATTTTCTTAGAAAATGGTATAATTGTTTGAATTCTATGTTTCTGATAATTCTTCAAGAATTAATGTATCACACATGCCGGTTGGGTGGCGTGGTTGGTTTGTCGCTGGCCTTCTGTACCCAAGGTTGCAGGTTCGACCCTGCCCCAAATCAGTGGATTTTCAGAATGCAGAAAATCGACAGCGGCCATGTCATATGATTACACGGCATGTAAAAGACCCTTGGGTATATGTTTGGCTTGGATGCTTTCGGCAAAATTAAATCCTGGTACAAGTTCGCATTGTCAGAGCTCAAATTCCTCCCTCTAGGGAGAAAACTGGGTGTCAAAATTAACTGCGGCGATTGGTATCCGCCTATAGGGAACTGCACTAAAAAGTGATACCAGCTTCTGGGGGATGTACTAGGCCTGCAATGAATTATGATCAATTCGCAGCCCATAAGAAATTTTTTTAAAAATTATCACACGTAAGTCAAAATTTCTTAAAATGAATATAAATGTCTATTATGAATCTAATGCATTGACAAAAATAACCTCCAGTATTAAAAATAATTTGATATTTATATTGAAATAGTCACATTTGCGCACAATTGTACAACATCTTCTTACTCTTATTTGGTCCACAATTTGACGTATTTGAGGTTCAAATCCCATATCTAGCATTCTATCTGCTTCATCTAATACCAAATATGTACATTGCTGTAAATTCACTAATCCTGCAGACACAAAGTCTATCAATCTTCCGGGTGTGGCAACACATATATGAGCCCCTATAAACCAAAAAGAAAACATCAAAAAACATTTTTAAACACAAAAAAGTTAAGTTATACAATTAATTAACAACTAATGATACTTAAGAAATTCTGTGGAACATAAATTAACAAAAGCCACAGAAATTTGGAAATTAAAAATTTTTAAGGCAAGTGATGATACTTTGAACAGAAATTGTTATTCTAATCTATTGTTAGAATCAATTTCATTTTTTCTGAAATTAGAATTAAAAGATATTTTGCAACAGGATTGAAACTAAGAATTTTAAGAGAAACGAAAAGGAAAGCAAACATAATTTTGAAACAAAATATGCAAAATATTAATGGAAATCAAATACGTAAAATTTTGTCCATTGTTTTGCAAATTATAAGCTTTACTACTAACCCTAAGAAATAAAAAATTTCTTATTAACCGCAACAATGACCTGTCAAACCTAAAGGCACTTCACATACGAACTATTCATAACAAAATAAAAAGAGTACACAAATTGGAAGATACAGTATCATTTTTAGATTACTTTAGTACTTTCTGATTATTCCCAGTTCTGATTTTAGTAGTGGGTAAAATATATGAAAAACAGGAAAATAATGATCCCCATACACAACATGCTTTGTGTTATGAAAGGAACTGTGAATAACAAAATACAGAGAAAATCCCTTAACATGAAACTGAAATATTTTGGTGTTAAAGAATATTGCAAAAAAGAAAAACCCATACATCAACAAAATTAAGTTCATTAGTTTATTTTATTTACATAGATATGCATACATTTAATAAAAATCAATAAAACAAAAACATTCACAAGAATTTAAAGAAATTTAATATAAAACTTTTAAGTTTTTTGAATAACAAAACATTTGAGTTTTTGGAAAATAATTGGATATTTTTCTTCGGGTTGTTTTTTTTAGCATCAAATTGCCCACAAATTGTTCAATATCATCCATTTTGTTATTCATTTCACCATTGGAATGTACATCTAAATAACTGTGTGCATACTTTTCATGACGTTCCTCATTTTAGATTATGTGTGGAACAGAAGCTGCATTATTCATTTCATTTTCATCATTGGAATCTGCATCAATGATATTTTTGGAGCTTTGAAAAAACTCCACAATGTCTTTGTTTGCCATAAAATTGGGGCTGTACAAACATTATCATCATCTACTCCTACGAATTTTTCCGATAATACAATAGGACAGCCCAATCTGGCTTGTAAAGGGTGTTTTTTTTTAGAGGTATAGAACTTTAAATTGCAATAAAACAACAATGTATTATTCAATTGACATGAATTTTTTTATTCGAAAGATAATCTTGTGGCATTACATTTTAAATATGATTTCTGGCATAGGACTGCCACGGCTGGCTCGGATGTAGTCCAATCTGGACGTCGAATTTTCGATGACTTTTTCCAACATTTGTGGCCGTATATCGGCAATAACACGGCGAATGTTGTCTTCCAAATGGTCAAGCGTTTGTGGCTTATCCGCATAGACCAATGACTTTACATAGCCCCACAGAAAATAGTCTAGCGGTGTTAAATCACAAGATCTTGGAGGCCAATTCACAGGTCCAAAACGTGAAATTAGGCGGTCACCAAACGTGTCTTTCAATAAATCGATTGTGGCACGAGCTGTGTGACATGTTGCGCCGTCTTGTTGGAACCACAGCTCCTGGACATCATGATTGTTCAATTCAGGAATGAAAAAGTTAGTAATCACGGCTCTATACCGATCACCATTGACTGTAACGTTGTGGCCTTCATCGTTTTTGAAGAAGTACGGACCAATGATTCCACCAGCCCATAAAGCGCACCAAACAGTCAATTTTTCTGGATGTAACAGTGTTTCGACATACACTTGTGGATTAGCTTCACTCCAAATGCGACAGTTTTGTTTGTTGACGTAGCCATTCAACCAGAAGTGCGCTTCATCGCTAAACAAAATTTGCTTATGAAAATCGGGAACAATGGAAATCTCGTTTTGGGCCCATTCGACGAATCTACGCCTTGCTTGATGATATTTAAAATGCAATGTCACAAGATTATCTTTCGAATAAAAAAAATTCATGTCAATTGAATAATACATCGTTGTTTTATTGCAATTTAAAGTTCTATACCTCTAATAAAACACCCTTTATATTCCGTATTTATCTAATTCCCAGAAGAAAAATCTTTTCCGTGTTAAACGATCTTCGTTTTGTGTTAAAAGAAAAAAAATGCGTGAAAATACATAGTAGTTCATCAGGACCATTGGATTATTTCATCATAAGCATTTTCACATTACACAATACTTAAAACACATTATTTCACTGTAAATGATTTAAAAAATGCTTGGAGTTGTTTTTTACCAGGATGTTCAATTTGCAAATATTTCTTAATTTCAAATGTTCATTCTTGAATAATTCTAAGTAGACAAAAAAAACTCTTACCAATCAGAATGGGTTGGGCAATCAAACATGCTAAATCATAGATGAACAATTTTTATTAGGACATCAAAGGAATAGGACACATTTAAATGTAAATTTGTAAATTTATAAAGTAGACAAAACATAGCAACTGCAGCACTGTTACCTTTAAAGTTTCAACACGGGGTTATCGCGCTCTGCCAAATAAAAAAGAATGCAAAAATTCACATTCTATAAAATTGTACTTACCTAGATTTAAATTTTATAAAATTGCAATGTTAGACACTGTAATAAAAATTAAATGAGGATTAAAAATCCGCTTCATAACAGGTACAGATGGTTTACAGTAGTTGCTTTAATTATTTCACAAAAGAATATATATAAGTAAAACTTTGTAAAGAACGAAATTATCTCCTAACATAAATGTTGACTCTCATAATCATCACTAAAACCAGAGCTTTTAACCTTTTTCCTTTTTGATGATTTATAATTTTTTTGCCAATAAATTGTGGAGAAGCAAATAATCAAAAAGGATGCAGTTACTTAATAGCCTTGATCATTTTACAGCTTTATTTGAACTAATATTGCAACAATGATACTCAACAGAATATTGGCAACGAATATATACAATCAAGTAATAAACACACAAATATGAATCATTCTCCAAATTCTATACTAAACATTGAGAGAACTTTGAGCCTTAATAAGATATAATATGCAGTAGTATAACAGCCTATATAAATATATTAAGAATTGAAACTCAAATCTACAATCCACCCAACAGGAAGCTAATATTTACATCAAAAAGCATTTAAAATTTTCATTGCTTTTCCAATATTTTAAATGTTAAGGAATTCACAGAAAATATTTTGGGTGTATAGTTTTATTTTGATTGAGTATAATTTAAATTCCATATACATATAGTGGAAATATTACCTTTCAGACTATATAGTTGATTATTTCTGGAGGCACCACCATAAGCACAACCATTTTTTAAACCAGAATGTTTACTGAATTTATGGCCAACTTCAAGAATCTGTTGCACTAATTCACGTGTGGGAGCCAAGACTAAAACCTGAGAATGACAAAAGGTAATTTCAATACAAACAAATATTTAAAAAGTTACAAATACAAGTGTATGCAATTTTATTTATAACAAAATAATTTTTCAACTAACCTGGGGTTTGCATTCATGTCTTTTGACCTTGAATTCACTTTGATTTGTAGCATGAATAATGGCAGGCAAAATAAACTTCAAGAACAAAAGATATAATTAAAACAAGATATAAAATCTAATCAACTCAATATTATAAAATAAAAGTTTTGATTAATATAGCTTTATAATTTATACTTAATTTTCAAATTTAAAAAAAAACATTGAAAAGGTCAATGATTTCTCTACTACACCCAGAAACATTTTTTTTTTTTTTTTTTTTTTGATAAAATAAAATATATATGTATACATATGTTAGAAAAATATTGACAGTTAATAAAAAATTTTAATAAAAATGCATGATAAGAAGAATTATTTCTAAAAGCAATAATTATGAGCTAATTTTAAAATAAAATTTCTTAAATAGGACTTAAAAATGACCAAATAGTGTCCAGAATTAAAATTTTATTAAAACAGAAAATTGTGAGGGTAAAGTTAGATTATAAAATCATTGCAGATGTAGATGTCACAGTATTCTAAAAACCAGCATATAACATCCACTTTTATCACAAAAAATAAGATCAAAATTTAAAGGTGCGCATTAGACCTCAGGTAAAAAAGCGAACTTTAAAAATAAAAAAAGATGAGTATAGAAATAAATTAAGACTTCTACAAAGATCGTTGCACTGTTTATTTCAAATAAACTTAAAGGGTTGTAGTTCTAGAAGTATACTATTTTTTGAAAAGCCTGAGATAATACCTCGAATAAATGACTTTAAAACACAAGAGCATAGCACACGTACATTCCAGGTTTCTTCGTAAAAAAGGGGGAGCACATTATATGGTGAATATACTTAAAAATTGCAGCTTGAAAGCATAGGTGAACGATATATGCAAGATTTTACAGTAGGTTAAATAATCATACCAAAAATGTATAAGTATATGGAATTAGAATCTCCCAATTTTACACATAATAAAAACAAGTCAAGGAAAAAATGAGTTTAAAAGTTTTAAAAAGCAGGAAATAAATGAAAAATTTTAAAGAATAGCAACAAATGGCAGGCCCACAGATTTTGTTTATGATAAAATAAAAGTAAAAAAGATACATTCTTTCAAAGATTAATGTTTTAAAATGAAAATCAGTACCATTTTCTGAAAATAAATGCAAAACTTAATTTTATATATGATGTAGGAAAATGCCTAAGCCTGGATTTGTGTAAAGAGTGCCATCATTTAACAATGCATATGTGTGTGACTGCTAAAAAAATTATTGATAATTTTAAAAATGAACTTGATATATTTAAGCTCATTATAATGAGATAATTAACATTTAGACTAGTTAGAAAATCCATGGCTCTCTTGTAACATTTTTATAGAAGTATATTGATAATTTTTTTTAGAACAATTCTGTGCAATGAACAATACTTTTATTCGGGGAAGCTATAGAACCTTTTAAGATTGCTTTCACTTCCATAAAGATACATATATAACTGGTCTAGAACTATTGTTTATTGAATTTATCAGTATCAATTACTCCTCTAAATCATTAGAAAATCCTAAATCACATAACATTTTAAATGAAAAAAAAAGTAATAAATCATGCAATTCTGCAAAGCTTTTAGCGCTTTTTCACTACTGATGGAGAAAGATGGGCTAATTTGA
>BMAU01015852.1:0-70000 GCA_019973935.1 Trichonephila clavipes
ATCATATCTATCATGTGAACAACAGAATTCACATATTTCGATAATTTGGGAAGTGGATGAAAAACTTAAAGATTACATTACATTTTTAGACCTATAGTAAATTTTGATTCCTGTAACGTTCAGGTTGTCTTAGTCTGTGAACAGTAGGAAAAATGTTTCGTCTGCTGGATTTCATTACTTATATTATCAAAAAATAATAATAATATGTTGACCCGGATTTAACGTGTGATTCTTTAAGGACTGAAACTGTCATTTTTTTATTTTGAAAGCAATAGTTTATTGGGAATTACTTCATATCAGCAAAACCTTCTTTCAAAAGCGTCTTTATAACAGGTATAAGCTAAAAATTTTATTCCACTCTTTTAAATAAAGGATAAGTTCAACAGCGTTTCAATTCCATCAGTATCCCATCTAATACTAAAATATATAATATTACACATTTAAATATATTTATGGCAATAGCTATTTCATATACGCAAGTAAAAAAAAAAAGGGTGGGGGGCTTTATAAAAAAATTAAAAAATATGTTCTATTAAAAGTAGAATATTATTTTTTAAATTTAATTCCTGTTTTCATCATGTATTATGTACGCTCTTATTTCTCTGGATTGGGAGGGGGTGGTATTGAAATATTCACTAGAAAAGGAGGCGCCAGTTCAAAAAAGGTTGCGAACCTATGTTCTGAAATAATCACGGGTATTCCACTCATTCAAAGGGCTGACCCAGATATTGAGCATTTGACTAGATGACAATATAATCTAACACCACTAATTAATTACTCTTTCATCCATGGAGAGTCTAACAAAGGCATTTATTCATTCACCATGAATCACGACTAGTGATTCAAAGGACTATGGCACATGCGTCAACCTGATCCATCATCTCAAGAAAAGACTGCTCACTACGTCAACGAAAAATTGTCCCAATTGCACTCAAAGCAACTGGAGATGTATATCAATTGCAGTATTGACTGAAAAAACAACTTTCACTACATATCTTCCAGATAGCACATCAAGAACAAAAACAACTTTGCAACAACGCCTTCTCCCCCAAATCGCAAACAATAAATAAGTGGAATACAAACACTTAACGATTGGCCTGACAAGGTATTTCTTTTTCACTCGGTCATTTAGCTCGTGTACGACGCAGCTGTGGACTGGCAGGTAGGTGCTTCAAACAAGCGATCATGCTAAGGTCAACAATTAAGACGCTGAATTCTTAGTTTTGAAAAATGCCTTATTTATCTTTAGTTTCTTATTGTTTTCTAGAAAACTTTTGCTATAATTGTTATGTATTATTGAAGCCCAGACGCTGAGGGATTAGTGCATCGCGCTTCCCGACCACAAGTCCGAGGTTTAAATCTCGAGTTGGGCAAGGTTGACTCAGGCTTTCATCCCTTCAGTGGGTCAATAAATGAGTACCAAGCAGGCTTGGGGACTAATACTTTGGATTTTACGTTAGAATGATCACCTGACCGGAACATCTGCTCATGCACTTCAGGGCCCAAGGTCACGTATATTAAGTTGAACACAGTTGTAAAAAATATGATTAATTTAAAATCAAATGTGGTTCTTTAAGTTAAAAGTCAAAGAGAAGCAAATAGCAAATCGCCACGTAATCAATATTTTTTTATTAAGAACACTTCTTATATACAAGCCAATGGTTACAGTTAACCCTCCAGTGAAAGTTGAGTAGTTGCTCGTGTTTGATGAGTCTCGGGTTTGAAACACAACATCCTCCTCCTTTTTGAGTCTACTCAGACTCAAAAACAGTAGTTACATTGAAAACGTTTAGTCTCCTAGGTCTCTGGATAGTACGTCCATATCTCGACACATTAGGCATATTAGGAGGCGCATTCACAGGTATTGCACTTTCTGAGACATCAACGCCAGCAGAAGGAATTTTAAGTGCTTCAGCATCCAATGGGACATCATTAGACTCTCCATTTCAGCAGACTGAATTTCCAAAGGAAAAAGTCTTTGTATAGGACGGATAATCTCGGAATTACTGCATCTCAGCTTTAGGGTGCGTACTTTTCCTTCCCTTCCAGGAATCAGCACAATAACTTTGCCTAAAAGCCAGTAAAGTCTCTTTTTGTTGGGATTTTCGATGAGAACTATCTCACCTATCTTAAGGGCACGAGTCGTCTTATGAGCCTTTTGCACTAATAACCCTATATATTCTTCACGAAACCTCCCTCTTAGATCTTTCAAAAGCCTCGCTCGAAATTTGACCCTTTTTTGAAATCTCGCAAAATCACTCAGATCTAAATCAGTTACATCCAGGGATGCATTGCTCATCATGAACATTGCAGGTGTCATAGATATTAGGTCGTCCGAGTCCTCAGACACATATGTCAAAGGCGACTGTTGACAATTGATTCACAGTCACACAAAACGGTAAGAAGCTCTTCATACATCAAAACTGCATTTCCTAACGTGTGTTTTAAGAAATCTTTAAGCACTCTTATGAGCCTTTCTCACCAAGCTGCGGTGGGACGATTAAACTTCCATTTTATGCGTTGAATCTGTGTTTTCCGTTCAATCTTTATCCAGTCCAGGTTTTTAAATTTCCGGACGGCACCCCTGAAATTAATTCCATTATCAGTGTACACGACAGAAGGCCTCCCCCTTCTGGCTAAGAAGCGAAGTAAACTCAACAAAAAATTGTTTGTTGACAATGCTGTAACCAGCTCCAAATGCACTGCACGATGCACTGCACATGTGTAGAGAACAACCCACAATTTTCACCATTTTTGAGGAAGAGAGGTCCGGCAAGATCAATACCTATCACTTCAAACACACCAGCGTCCCTTACCCTATCAACCGGTAAAGATACAGATTCACTTTTAACTGGTCCCGCGGTGTATCTTTCACATTTTACACAATTTTGAATGATATTTCTGACTGTTCTCCTTGCCCTCAAAATCCAAAATTTTTCTCTAAGGATCGATACAAGCATTTGTGTCCCTACATGGCAGTTTTTCCTATGGTAATATTCTAATAATCTCCGAGTTAAAATGCAATCATTCGGAAGTAGAATAGGAGAGAAAAAATTAAAATCATCCTTTCGGTCTATGATTCTAGTTTTAACCCGAATTAAGCCTTCATTGTCTACAAATGTTTTTATATGTGGGATATAGTTATTTTCCGGAAAATTTTCTTTTTGTACAGTGGATATTAAGATATTTTCAGCCTTTTCAATTTCTGATGTTGAAAATTCCTCTAAATTTCTATTTTTCAATCGTCTACGACAGTTTCTCAAAAATCTCAGAACCCAAGCGGTCATCCGAATAATAGAGTGATAATTAGAGCATTTTATTGAATACCACGTTTCTCTTCTATATGTAACATTAAGATTACACAGCTTAAGTTTTCTTCTCTCCCAATCGAGAACTTTAGTCTCACATTGTAACACATTTTTGGCCAAGTTACAGCATTCCCCAGAAGCCACTCTGGACCCCCAAACCATTTACTTTCTAAAAGATATCGCGGAGAGCATCCACGAGATAGAACATCAGTGGGATTCATTCGCCCTGGGACATGCCTCCAGTTTTCTGGAGAAGAAATTCTAGCTATTTCCTTAATTGGGTTCGAAACAAAAATCGACCATTCCCCATTATTTTTTATCCAATGAAGGGCTACCATAGAATCTGACCAATATGTTATTTTTAAATCAGGTATATCAAGCGAGTTTCTAATAGAATTAGCTAATCTGGTTCCCACACAACAAGCTAGTAGCTCTAACCGAGGCATTGATACACTTTTAGTAGGTGCTACTCTTGCCTTAGCTCTAAGTAAACGTAATTTATTTCCTGATGCTAATTTAGTCCTAACAAAGATGCAGGCAGCATAAGCCTCTTTGGATGCATCCACAAAAACATGAAGGTCTAAATCTGAATTCATTTCACAATATCTGGGGATTTCTAGATTTTGAAGGAGCAAAATTTGTTAAAACCATTTAACAAATTTATTACACAATCCAAGTGGTAGGGGACTGTCCCAAGCTAATTTCACTTTCCATGTTTCTTGCAACCACATTTTGGGTAATAGAGTAGCAGTCGTTAAAATCCCTAAAGGATCAAATATTCCCTGAACAGCCGATAAAATTGTTTTTTTTTTGTCATTTTTGTCAGTTTTTCCAAAATTGCATTATTAATCGTACATCTTAGAGTATCTCTATCCAAATTCCAAGTTAAACCCAATACTTTGGAATCTCCCTCACATTTGGAAATAGATTCTTTTTTGACATTGCATTTCCATCCCCTTAAATTAAAACATCCATTAGACATAATTTTTTTAAACCTTATTGACAAATGACCCAATCTCTTGCGTATCTGATACTCCGGGAACACAATTATCAACATAAAAAGAATGGCGAAGCTTTGATACGATATCTATATATTTTGAGAGAGTATTATCTAGTAGGTGATTGATAGACGCAGCTAACAAAAATGGACACACCCCAAACACCAAACGACAATGACGATAAACTATTTCATTGTTTTCATGAAACCTTAAAAAATCCCTATGTTCAGGCGTGACACTTATTTGTAAGAAAGCATTTTAAATGTCAGCCGATAAACCAATAGGATACATACGAAATCTATCCAAAATAACCGGAATTGACTCTATTAAATTAGGACCTTTAAGCAAACAATGATTAAGCGAAGAATTATTTCCTTCTCTAGCAGTAGCATCAAAAACAGGTCTTATTTTTTTTGTTTCAGAAATTTTAAACACGGCTCTTTGGGGAAGATAATAAGCAACAGTTTCAATCTCGGTTTCAGTTACTCTTTCTATAATTTTTAATGCTTCACACACATTCATCAAAAATACTAACATATTCTTTCAAAGAATTTTTCTCCTCCATTTTTTACATGTCCTCTTAAGCCTTTTCAGAGTTAAGCCTCTATTATCCCTTAGTTGACCCTCTATCTCAAAAGGTAAGGCACTTCATATCTGCCACTTGAAAGCATCGTTATGTCCTTCTGAAATCTTTCAATCATATCTGAATGCTGTATCTCACTTTTTAATATTTTCCACTGGATCTCTGATCCCTATAGTTTCAAGGTCCCATAATTCTTTAACATTCAGTTGATTTAAAAACATACTTAATTGCCTCTCCCGAATGTCCGGTGTGGAAACCTCAGTATTATCATTAACTTCTTGGCTCGATTTACCCATTAAAGTGAACCCTAACATAGTACCAATAGCCATCAGACCCGACCTTAATTTTATTGATTGATTTTATTGTTAACCGAAAGGTTGGTGGTTCGGGCCCACCCGGGGGCGCCAGAAAAAGTAAAAAAGTATGATTAATTTAAAATCAAATGTGGTTCTTTAAGTTAACAGTCAAAGAGAAGCAAACACTTGTAGCAAATCGCCACGTAATCAATATTTTTTATTAAGAACACTTCTTATATACAAGCCAATGGTTACAGTTAACCCTCCAGTGAGAGTTGAGTAGTTGCTCGTCTTTGATGAGCCTCGGGTTTGAAACACAACAGCAGTAGTCCATGGACCTCATGGGTTGTTGCGCCACAAGTTTGTTATGCATTAGTAATAAGTTAATGTAAATATATACATAACGATGACATGTGTATCGAAAGCTGCAAAATCTATATAAATTAATAGAAACCAAAGAAGTCATATGAAAAAAATTACTGTAATGATATTTATAGAGTGGTTCGTGCATCGCGTTTCCCCACCACATGTCCGAGATTAAACCCAAGGCTGGGTACGCTTGTCTAAGATTTTCATCTCTTCAGTGGGTCGATAAATGTGTACCAAGCTTAACTTGGGAACTTAACACTGGGGGTTTCACATCAAACTAACCACAAGACAGGAAAGTCTTCTCATGCACCTCATAGCCAAAGATCGCGAATACTGAGTTGGCCACAGTAATCCTTGGCCCTTATGGGCTGTTGCGCCATTGAGGAAAGTTAATGAGATTTATATTTAAAAAAATCTGAGGAATTTTCAGAGAGAGGAGAGTAGAGAGAAAAGGAAAGGACATTTCCCTTTGAGAAAAGGAAAGGTCTTATTTTTAACTGTTAAAAAAGCGTTACTAAATTTTCTTGAAAATCATTTTTATTCTACCGAAGATTAAAAAAAAACTACCAAACAAAGATTCATTGAACTTGAGACTCCGCTGTTTTTATTTACTTTGATTTCCTTTTAGTGGTTCTAATATCGTTCTCGAACTTTTAGATATTTTGCTGAATTCGGATGCACATAATTCATTTACAATTCACATAATTTTCTGCATATTATTTATTGAAAACTAAACTCTATATATCAAGTATAAAGAAGAGATGTGAGCTTTAAAGTTAATTCTAATCATCTGCTTATGAATTCTCCTCAAACTCTTATAAAATATACATTTATTGAAATTGTATGAATAAAAGTTTATTTCAAAGCTTTTATTAATGTGACTAATTAAATAATTATAAAATAAATATTTTCTCAATTATGTACGAAATAAAATTTAATGAAACGAATATCGAGATAAGTATTAGAAATTGTATTTTATTTAATTTATAAAATTTTGAGTTGCGTTGGAATGAAAATCATAAATTTTTATCCGGAGTAAAACAGTTTTAATTTTTTACATAGCAATTAGCTTGCACTTTTAATGTACGTTCTGCAGTCCATGAAAAACATTGCAACTTTCTTTACCAATTTAATTAGTAAAAAAACTATTAAGATAAGATGAAACAAGATCTTACTTATTATGAACCAGATGATTTAAATAAAGAGTAGTTTACGCAAGCTATTCGAAAGCTATGTAAATGAGAAATGTTTATCATTCGTATATAAATAAGTATTGTAGGAAGTTTGATTACAAGTTCCGTGTTCACCAACCTTGAAGATGCTATATTTATGTAATTGATATGAAAGTCTAGACTCCAGACAGCAAAATTAGCTGATCAATCATTTTGGGTGAAGTACTAGTAAGAGCGTATTTATATTTAAGATAAAAGTAAAGTTAATCAAAGGTGTGGCTGTGTTTTAATAAGTGTAGCTCATTAAAATAATATTTTTGCTGACGAGAACGCGAAATCATCCCATTCCTTTTTTTAAATTTCTGCAATGAATATGAATAAAAAAAAGAGACATTAAGTTTTTTTAATTTAATTTCATGAATTGCTTTTCCGTAATTAAACTGTGTTGTATTTTATTAAATTACTAACATGACATTTATTTCTGATATTTTCTTTTTAAATACGAAATATTGTGTAATACGATAGAGAAAATGGAGTGTAAGTGCGTTGTTTCCTATTCGATGAAAACTGATATTAGCAACAAAAAAAATTATCAAGAACTCAAATTCAGAAAAATACTGTTTACTTTAAGGCATATAAAAATTAATTTTAAGTGTCCGTGTCCTGATAATTATCGAAATTCAAACAACAATTATATATATTTACTCAAAGCTATTCATTAATGATAATACTTTATTAAATAAATTATGAAAAAGTTTAGCTATTTTACAAAAAAAGTAATGATTAATATGTGGAATTAGGATACTTTTTCTTCCTTCCTGCATGCTACGTGATGTTCTGAAATGTATTTTAAATATTTTAATTCTGCATGCAAAGAAAACGAAAACAATTTTTTAGCTCTTGTTCCCCATTTTTAAAAATAATGTAACATAATTTTAAAAAGTATCAGCAAAGTTATTTTGATGGGAAAAAATGTCAAATGTCTTTAGCGTATATATTGTCTTGTTTTCATTATTCAATTTGTTCATAGTTTTTCTTTTCAATAGCATGATTAATACAATGGTTTCATGAATTGAAGAAAAATGTGTTAATATTTAAAAAAAAACAGAAGTGGGATGCATGTTTATATATAAGTTTTCAAAATTTAACACTGCATATATAACTTACAACACATAATATTTTATACGGTGATTTCTGAAAAATAATTTTTTTAGAAAACTAAATCAGTTCACTTTAAAAATTAAAAGGGTTATGAAAATGACATCAATGTAATAAACTATAAAAAATGTTTATACATTGAAGAGTATGACTAGGTCATCTAAAATACAAACTTAAAAAAGCACATTGGATAATATTAATATCATAATATTTTTAACGGTTATTAATAGGTATTATTTAAATAATATCCCGTATTATATTCATAATTTAAAATATACATTAAATTCTGAAAATCACAAACTATTTTTCAAGGCTTTTGATTGATAATAAATTATTTTTTTAAAATATATCTTTTTTCAGGTAGATATTTTTTTTCATTCTAAGCGGCCCATCCGATATAGTAGTTAGTGTCACTGACTGCTGTGCCGTTAGTCCCGGAGAAGGCATAGGTATTTGAAAATGTTTAGTGCTTTTGTGGCATGATGTAACTCAAAATAGCTGTCGACCTGCAAGACCTCTCGTGCGGTTCGTGGAAGGGGAAGACTCTGGGGAAGTGCTCCTGATTGCTACCAGGGTGATTTCCAAAATCGGGGTGAAACTAAGGCAAATCGTGCTGCTCAAAGCTACGGCTAACGACACGCGTGCAACTGTCCATTCGCAGAAATGGTTTTCTTGGGCATGGATCTGAGTGTGTTGAATGGTTCCCAGAGGTAGAGCTGAAGTAGACATGCCATTACGCCATTTTCGAAGACAATATGAGCAGCTGTCGCAGTTTTAAAGGGGGAGAATCATCGGCATGATAGAAACTTGGTGGTCAGCTAAACGAGTAGCTCGTCAATTAGGCCGCTTTGATTGTGTTGTGAGGAGGTTCTGGAACCAGTGGATCCGAGAGATGGCATTAACATGAAGACATTGATCAGGACGCCCTCGACTAACCAGTCGTCGAGAAGACAGCCACATCGTAAGAAATGCACGCGTACAACCAACTGCTTCATTAACCGCTATCCAGGCACAGATAGCACCTTCACTAAGGGCCCTTGGGTCTTCTCAAACCATACGAAGGCGCTTGGCTAAAGGACATTTGGAATAGTGGCACCCATTACGTGAGCTGCCCTTAATGCCCCCTAATCGATGCATCCGTTTGGAGTGGTGCGAAACAGGACGAAACTGGACTGCAGCGGAATGGAACCAGGTCGTCTTTAGCGACGAATCTAGATTCAATCTCGTTCTCAATCGTGTTCGTGTGTGGAGACCCCGCGGTAAACGCCTCAATTCTGCCTTTGCTTGACACAGACACACCACTCCCACAGCTGGTGATGGTATGGGATGCCACTGCCTACGAAAAACGGTCAACTCTAGTATTGATCCGTGGCACCATGGCAGCACAGCGGTATGTCCATTACATCCTGTAACCACATGTGTTGCCTCTCATGCAACGGCTCCCAGCAGCCATTTTTCAACAACACAATGCTCAGCCTCACACGGCAAGGTTGTCAGAAAACTGTATCCGTACTGTTAGTACCCTTCCTTGGCCTGCCCGATCCCCAGATGTGTCTCCAATCTAACAAATCTGTGATCATTTGGGACCGCGAGTTGGGCATCCCACGAATTTGAATGAGCTAGATGCAAGGTTACAGTAAATATGGAACAAAATGTCTCAAGACATCTTACAGAACTTGTAAGCCTCAATGCCCGCACGTTTCGCATCGTGCATTCGCGCTAGATGGGATTCAACAAGGTATCAAATCCTCCGTTTTTATTTATTTTTTTTGCCTTTTTCTCTGAAAAAAATGATAATTTTTCTTTGATTTTACTATTTGATAATTTTTCATTTACTTATATTAAAGTAGTCACTACGTATGTAAAATTTCGTTTCCTTTTGACGACTCCTTCTTGGTGCGCTAATCTTTTGTCCATGAGTATAAATTTAGATTTCGGTAGTGATGACATTCAAGAACTGCTGGATTCCCAGAATAAGGAGCTGACAATTGACGAGCTCATAGAAATACTTGAGCAAGAGCAACACATTGAGGAACGTGAGCCTTTAGATCATGTTCAAGCAGAAGATCGAATGACGGTTGGGAATTTGACTGAAGGCCTCAGTTTAATTGAAAAGGGGTTAAACACACACAAATATAGAAAATACCTACTCAAAGAACATCATATTTTTCAACAAAACCTCTAACACAAAATTGTTAAAATATTACCAACAGATTATACAGAAATAAAAGGAAATATTTTAACATACAGACTAATTTGCTAGATTTCAAGAAGCTTTTTACATCAAAATAACTTCGTTTTGAGATTTATATTTGTGTTATTTAAGCTTTTTTTCTTCTAAATTATTTCTTTCGTCTCCGACCCCAAATAGAAGTAATTATATGTATTTATATTCAAGAATATACCCCGACATACGCGATTATCATTCACAATCCCACTTATCACGTAAGTTCGGGGTACTACTGATTACGAAATTGTGTCTCATTAAATTGGACGTTTATTGAGAATTAAAAATCTAGTCCTTTAAATGTATTTTCAGCTCATTAAAATTTAAGAAGTCACATGGCACCATATGGGAAATTTGACAAAAATGAAGTTGATTATGTACTTGAGATGAGGAAATCAGGAATATATTGGGCGGGTTAAAAAAATATCCTATCATAGTTTTTCTTTGATATTATTTTTAATCTCAAATCATTAATTAAAATAAGAATAATATGTTACAATCCTAATGCTCGTTTGTGATCAAGATTTTTCAATCCGTCAATACTTGAGGTATAGCGTATTTATTTCTAGATATCGAGGTTTTATCAGAACTTACTTCGTCTCCTCTAATGTGTAAACGTCTTTGAAAAAATGGTACCACATTTTATTTATGAGAGCCAAACTATTTCGTTCCCTATGGTCTACAATCTTCCAGATCATTTCTACTCGAAAATCCCAGAAGTTTGCAAAAATTGAGCGCGGAAGCTTTTTTTTTAAAGTGTTTCTGACATGTTATTATGCACAAAAATTTAACGGTATTCAATTACACTTTCTTCTTCTGTCTACTGGCAAAGTACAGCTTTTGAACGGTGGAAAAATTAGTGAGTATATATATACGTTTTAGAATCCCTCATATATATACATCAAAACATGTTTCTCTACCTTCAATTGTTTCAACACAAGAAATTATTGCATTTTTTTTGAAAAAAAATAATCAGAAATGTTGTACTTTTTAAATAATCTTAAGTGTAGTAGCAAATGCATCTGATGTTTTTGTACATGATGTTCATACGCTAAAACTTATAAAATATCTTCTGTAGGTAGTAAATTTAGGAAATAGCAAATATTTAGCCAGTTAACTATGGCGCCCCCGTTCGAGAGAGGGTAAATATGTGTGTCACGCGGAAATAGAACGATGACGAGTATACTCGTCAATCACGAAGTGTTACTGTTAAAATATTGGATACAAAATATGGGTTTATGTTATAGAATTGCCAATTTTATTACTAATTCTTTATTTTGTCAAAATAAACATATATTGCATGCATGTTAAACGAAAAACGCAAGAAAGAAAGAAGAAATTAAATTCCTTCTGCGGAAGTGGTATTCACCGAAATAGGGAACTATACAAAATGAGACTTTACAAATGGAACGCCTGGGGGGGTAACGTGATTCCTTTCTGATTTTACATTTAAATGTTAAAGTGTTTAAGTTACGTAAACACTTTCGTGTAGGGTTGTTTTTCCTATTGGCCGGTGCATACGGGGACGCATGAGTTCATACATTTTTTTTTTATTTTTCATACTTTTTTATTTGTTTTACTGAGGCCTGGTGTCAAAATATTCTAAACATCTTTAAATTAGGGAATATGCTTTATTTTTCTCAAACATTACAATTTACATGACCAATATCTATAGTCAATACTTTTTACGCAAGACGAATATATTCGTTATGACACAAAATCCTGTAAATTCTCCATTATACAACAACCTCCATTTCTCCAATCACAGTTAGCTGGTTAAAAAATCTCATTCAGTTGTGATTTATTAATGTTATTGCCTTCAAACTAAAATTAAGATGATTTGGTACCCTTTGAACAATTTTTTTTTACGTATTTAAAAATTATGTTTTAGCATTTCATATAATTCATGAAAATAGTACGAGATGAAATTTTTCACATATTATTCACACAATTTTAAATACTTAAATTGTTTTAAGCAAATTAGGAACATTTTAAAATCTATCTCCTTTTGTTATTTTTCATTTTTTGACCTGAAGTATTTTGTAATAATCTAAGGATGTTTTAAGCAACTTTAGGGATCGATTTTACGATAATTTATTTAGTTTTGGAGAAAAAAATAAGTGTTTACAGGCATGCTAAAAGTCAACGAAAAATCCACTATCTGCTACATTTTAAATTATTTAACAAAAAAGTATCCAGTTTACAGCAACATGGATCCCTAATTTTGTTACATACTTTAAATATAACACGCAGGCAAAAAATGGAAGTGATTGGTAAATAATTGTGAAAAGAGTAGCATTTTGAATGCACTCAAAAAACACGGACTGAGAAATACAACTTTATAGTTCTGAAAAAATAATTATAATAAGCTTAAATAAACTTAAAATACAACTTTAAAACATCATTATATAATATTCTGAAAAATAATTACATTTTCGTATTTTTTCAACCTGAACATTTTTATAAATAATAGATTTTTAGAGAGTATTAATTGCTCAAGAAAATTTAAGAAAAGTGTTAATTTTTTTCTGTCATGACAGAAATTTTAGTTTTTTTCTTCCCATAATATTAAAGTATTATATTTGCATGAAAACTATATGATATATAAATAAGACCTTAAATAATGAAATTATTAATATAAAATGTCTTAAATCAAAAATTTTACATGCACATATTTCACAAAGAAAATAGTAACGTTATTGTAATCCTTCAGTAATATCCTGCTTTATATATTACACATTCTTTTTTATAGTTATTAATTCTCTTTTTAAAATAGGTTTTTTTATCAAAATTATTAACTTTTTTTAAAAAGGGGGCGTGGTCGAATTGTCTGATTTGTTGATTTACATTTTTCAAATGAAGTTTTATTCTTCTAAGTTTCCGAACTGCACAAATGATATATCAATTGAAAGATAATAATGCAAATAATAAGATTAAATAAAATTTAAAAAAAAAACAGTTCAGTCCTTCTTTGGGTACCAAGTCCCTTTAAATATCGGTAAGCAATAACAAAAATTGAAAGACAAGTAATACTTATACAAATGTTAATGACACCTTCATTCGAAAGGCGATTAAAAAAAAAAAAAAAATCTTGAACTCGGATCACATTTTCAGCCAAAATAATTATATAAATCTATATATAAAGGGTGTTTTTTAGAGGTATAGAACGTTAAATTGCAATAAAACAACGATGTATTATTCGATTGACATGAATATTTTTTTATTCGAAAGATAATCTTGTGGCATTACATTTTAAATATGATCAAGCAAGGCGCAGATTCGTCGAATGGGCCCAAAACGAGATTGACGTCGTTCCCGATTTTCATAAGCGAATTTTGTTTAGCGATGAAGCGCACTTCTGGTTGAATGGCTACGTCAACAAACAAAACTGCCACATTTGGAGTGAAGCTAATCCACAAGTGTATGTCGAAACACCGTTACATCCAGAAAAACTGACTGTTTGGTGCGTTTAAGGGCTGGTGGAATCCTTCTTCAAAAACGATGAAGGCCACAACGTTACAGTCAATGGTGATCGGTATATAGCCATGATTACTAACTGTTTCATTCCTGAATTGAACAATCATGATGTCCAGGAGATGTGGTTCCAACAAGACGGCACAACATGTCACACAGCTCGTGTCATAATCGATTTATTGAAAAACACGTTTGGTGACCACCTAATTTCACGTTTTGGACCTGTGAATTGGCCTCCAAGATCTTGTGATTTAACACCGCTAGACTATTTTCTGTGGGACTTTGTAAAGTCATTGGTCTATGCGGATAAGCCACAGACGCTTGACCATTTGGAAGACAACATTCGGTGTGTTATTGCCGCTATACGGCCACAAATGTTGGAAAAAGTCATCGAAAATTGTACGTCCAGATTGGACTACATCCGAGAAAGCCGTGGCAGTCTTATGCCAGAAATCATATTAAAAATGTAATACCACAAGACTATCTTTCGAATAAAATTCATGTCAATCGAATAATACATCGTTGTTTTAAGTTCTATACCTCTAAAAAAAACACCCTTTATAAAGGAGAAAATCGACTCACTCACTCACTGACTGACTCACTGACTAATCACGATATCTCCGGAACTATTAAACCTACAGACCTAGAATTTAGTAGGTAGGTTCTCTTCATGGAATAGACGTCAGGTAAGAACGAATTTTGCAAAATTCGAAACCCAAGGGGCGTTACGGGGGTTTAAGTGGCGTTAGAGATAATTATTTCCATTACAAAACTATTAGATAGATGTACAGTCGTGAAACTTGGTACACAGATTTCTTTCATAAAGCAGAGATTCTCTACATAATGATTTTTACGAAAATCGACCTCCAAAGACCGTTCAGGGTGCTTAAGAGGCGTTATAAATAATTATTTCCATTTTTAACCTATTACACGTACAGTATTGAAATTTGGTAAGCGAATTCCTTTCATAGAGTACAGATCCCCTACAGAATGGGTTTTGTGAAAATCGACTCCCAAGTGGCGTTATAGGCAATTAACTCCTTTTTCAAAGTATTAGACGTAAAATCTTGAAATTGAGTAAGCAGATGCCATTCACTGAGTAGAGATCTGTCATAAGTGGGCTTTGTGAAAATCGTTTCCTAAGGGGCTTAAGGGGCGTTATAGATAATTATTTCCATTTTTAAACTATTAGACGTACAGTCTTAAAATTTGGTAAGCGAATTCCTTTCATGGTGTAGAGATCCGCTACAAAATAGTTTTGGGGAAAATTGATCCCCAGGGGTCACTGAGGGGGATTAAGGAGCGTAATAGATAAATATTTCCACTTTTCAACTAATAGACCCACCTGCTTGAAAATTAGAAAGTATGTTCCGTTCATGGAATAGAGTTCCTTTTACAAAGAGTTTTGCGAAAACGGACCCCCCAAAGGAGTGGTGTTGCGAGGGATTAAGGCGTGTTATAGAAAAATTCCTGTTTTTGAATTTAACTCATTTACTTGAAATTTGTTGAGCACTTTTCTTTAGTTGATTAGAGTTCCACTAAGAATGGATTTTACGGAAATCAACTCCAGGGAGAAGCGTGGAGAGTTATTGGGGCGCATTGATAGACAAAATTCCCGTTTTTGAACTGCTAAGACTATAATAATAAAATTTGGTTTGCATGCTTCTTTTGTTGAATTGGAATCCGCTAAGAATGCTGTCAACGAGGTATTCATGATAAAAACTCCGTTTTTGCTCTGTTAGATTTAGACTTGAAATTTAACACGGATGTTTTTTTTATGGAGTAGGGATCCACTGAAAGTTGTTTTGGTGTAAATCCACTTGATTATTAGGTTAAGTGAGAGAAAAAAATCCTTCTCCTTCTATTTTAGATATAAATAGAAATTAGATATTATAATTTACGTTCTTTTTATATCAAGGGGCGAGAGTATAACAGCTATAAATATATTTTTTCATACAATCGAATTCTTAATGCTAGATATCAATAATTCATATATATGTAAACAGTATACATATATACAACATCGTGAAATACCCAGTGAAGCGGGTGGGTAACGGCTAGTAAATATATAAAATTATTTCAATAATCTATATACCAACATAAATTTTTGTTGTAGTAAAATATGATTTGTACAAAGATCTTCATTGAATGAAGTCAGAACATATTAAATTGTTTTACCTGTTTTTGTTCTAGTTCTTTTTTTTTTAAATTACATCTAATTCCTTAACTTCCACATTCCCCCACTATTTCCAAAGTAATTTGCCGAACACTCATCACTATGTAAGTTACCGTTAAAATGACATGAGAACTTCCTCGATAATATTTCGGCATCAATAACTTTCTCAGTGTCCACACTAACTGCCGTAACAACACCATTGAGAGAAGTATGGCCCCTTTTTTGCCACGTACCATCTATATCCACAGGAACATTTGGGTTACCATTATTAAATGATAGTGTTTCGGCAGCAGCTAATGCCATAGACACTTTTGCTACTTTTTCTGTCGCATTATTTAATGCATGCAAAGACTCGTAAAACCGCTTTGGTGGAGGTGGCAAATTCATAACTCCACAAAATACTTTCGCAGCTTCTTCTCCTTTTCCAACTGACCTCATAGCATAAGCAAGTCTAGTATTCACTTCATACACTTTTGTATCTTTTTTATTAACCACAGTGTTAGTAAACCTGGTATTGAGAAGTGGTTGAATAAGAACACAAAATTCACAACATATTAACAATTCTGTAGCCAAACCCTGAATTTGGCGACCAAACTTAATGTCAATACCTTGTTTTTTACATTTTACACATAATACATGTTGTTTCAAAACACTAGAAAACAGCGGAATGTCAATTATTTCACAAAAGTTTTCAGATGAATCTAAAAATGAAACATACTCATCATTAAACTTACCTAATTTTGATTTTGATGATGAATTCTTAATATACATACTTGCAGGTTGTTCTTGTCCATTTTTCAAATCCTCAGAAGCTGGAGAATCTTTACTTGATCCGAATTTTCTTCTTTTAAAAGTTTTGTTGCAAAACCGAGGCATATTAATCAGATATTTTGAATTTTTATCTGATGAAAACTGAAAAGAAATTTGTTATATTCAACGAAAAAAAGCAGCACGTGAGTTATCCAGAAGTAAACAAACAGCTACAATTATTCACTTCACTTCATTCCTAGTTGATTTGCCGATCAAAATAAATACTTTTAATCAATTTAAGTTATTTGACGAGGCTGAAAAGTAGCATGTGTCTTTTGTTTTGATTTGAAAGGGGCGTGGCAATCAGCTGTTTTGGGATTTGACAGACGTAAACAACTTTTTAAAAAAATATTAAAAATACTTCTAATTCAGCTAGAACAAAAATATAAACTGTATCAGAAAGAGAAACGGTTGAATTTTATTTTTCAATCGAAATTGAAAAATCGATTTTGGCATCGATTTTCGTGAAGTGACCCCCTTAACAGTAAGTAGAAATAAGATCAAAATATTTAACCTTTCTCGTTGTGATTGAACTAATTTGTGATATAACGTTAATGATAAATAATTGTGTGTTTTTTAAAAAAGGATGAGAAAATATCCATAAAGCTAAGTTTTTATAAAAATAAAATAGAATTAAAAAAGATTCAGACTTTTTTTAAAACTTTCGATTTTAAAAATAGTGTTAATGATATAATATATATCCCATATGGAATAAGATGTTTTTTTTATGAGCTATAACTTAATTGCATATTTTATATTTGTGAGTAAACAACTTGTACGTCATCCCTAATCACCCTTTTCTGTTAAATATTTGGAATATTCGTACTTCTAACATACATATATATAGTATATATATATGCACTCATGGACAATAAAATTTAGCGCAACAAGAAGTCGTCGAAAATAAGCGTAATTTTACATACGTAATGACTACTTTGATAAGTAAATGATTAGAAAATCAAAGGAAAAGGATAATTTATTTCAGAGAAAAAAGGCAAAAGAACGGTGGATTTAATACCCTGTTGAGCCCCCTCTAGCGTGAATGCACGATGCGATATGATCGAGCATTGAGGAATACAAGTTATATATGAAGCTTTGAGACATTTCGTTGCATATTTGCTGTAACCTTGCATCTAGTTCATTCAAACGTGTAGAACAGTGTTTCTCAAAGTGTGGGGCTCGCCCCCCTGGGGGCGCGATGACCCTACAAGAAGGGTGCGAGCATATCGAAAATTTAAATTGCTTTTTAATAAAACAAAATGCTTTCTTCAATAATAAAAAAATACACACAACAACACTGACATAATTTATGTTTATTATCTGGCTTTTTTCCGTCATCAAATAGCTATCTTTGATCCCAAAACTAAATTAAAGAAAAAAACATTTTGTTTCATTTGCTGTATTTCCTCAATGAGAGATTTTTTTTATTACGTTTTAACATAAAATATTACTCGTTAAAAGAAAAAACGAAACCCAGACCCTGAGAAAAATTCTAAAAAGATAAACAATTCATCACTGTAATTATTATTGAAATACCGTACATTTGTTGTAGAAAAAAAAAACGAAGACATGATTCACTTTTCAGCCAGGCTGCATAGTACGTTTGCTAATCATTTGATTAACCTTCAATCTTAGGGTATGGTTATTCAATATTAGTTCTATCCCATCTTTTATGCATTTGCTTCTCGCTTAGGGAAATTGTAAATAATAGAGTTTATATTTGGAAAAGAATTGGTTGATTTAACATTTCTGTAATATTAGTGAAAAATGTCTGATTTGCGTCCTTTTTTATGGTCTTGTACTTTTGAATCATTTTAGTTCAGTTTTATTGGATTTTTTCTCAAATCATCAAAGGATTGATTAGTCCTTGAAAGAAGGTAAGTATACTTTCTATAAATTAAAATTTTCACTAGAATTCCGATTTGTTTCGTGTACAGTAAAAATAATTATAAACAAATGAGTGGGGTGACTGATTCCCCGCATACTACCATTAGCGTTAGTATCGAGTACGCGCCTGCTCCCGGGTTAAAACATTTTGAAGTCTTCTCGCTTTAAATGTTAAAAAGTAACACAATTATTTTTCATCGGAATTTTATATTATTTTTCATTATTTAACATTAATTCTAAATGCCAATTCTGTGAGGTTTAAAATTGCAGTTTTTAAACAGTTATTTACAATTATAGCATTTATCTAAAAAAATCATTTTACATTTTTGTATACAATGTGGTGCACGCAGTTTTACTCTCCTTACAGTTCAGCTATTATATCAAGAAAATTGTTTTATTTTTTTAAAAACTGAACTCGTGCGAAGAGTCGGTATTTCAGCCAGTATACGTTTAATGTATCAGTACTGAAGAAGGTATTTTATAAATAATTCCTTAATACTAAATTTGGCCGCGCTAGCCGAGTGGTATAGGTATCGGTTTGTGGCTTGCCTTGTCACGAGTTCGAGCCCAGTACCACTATAGACCCGCCGTGTAGGGCAGCGATGCACGTTAAATCTGTCGAGAGCTGAAACGTTCTCCCGTTGGTGTGGTGTGGTAGTTAAGAGAGAGGGGTGCCAGCTCAGGTGTCGTCCACGTCATTTGACCATGGTTCAAAATTACGAGGTCCTTCGTCAAAAGCCATCGTGCAGCTGAACAGTGCGACGTTAATATTCAATCAATCAATCTTATTACTAAATTAAGAACAAGTTTAATCATTATTAGGGACTTCCACGGGCTTGTCTTGTAGAGAAAAGTTTTTCAAAGGAAGGTTTATATATATATATATATATATATATATATATATATATATATATATATATAATATCAGAAATTGACACTTAAAGAGTTATTTTTCTATATTTAGCTGAGATCTATATTTTGTCTTCAAAGCATCAACCGCAGAAAATCCGTTTTTAACAAAGGTAAGATGTTGAAAATGGTAATAGTATATGAAGTGTTAAGTTTTCCCCATAAGTTTTCAGTACAGATAATTCATCATCCACCTCTACCCAAATTTCAAAGAGCGATTTATTACAAAATTGCCTTTTTATTTTTCACTGCATGTGAAATCTATGAAGATTTCTTCTTCGGAAGTTGAGAGCCCTTTTGGAGTATCCTGAAATAGATCCCGAATCCACTCGTAACTTGCTACCAAGCTGTTTTCATCCAGAAAATACTTTTTTAAAATTCTTTGCCAACATAGCTAAATGATTTTACATGTTTTAAAAACAACTTTCACATGTTGTTCTACAGATTTGTAAGCTTTAACACATATCGAGCTGGGGCTTTTTTTCCCATCATTTACTTCAGTAGTGATAAATCCAAAATTTAAGTATTTTTGAGAAAATCGCCGTGATTTAATTTTCGGAACCATGCTCGTTTGTCTGTGTACTTGTTGATTCTTTATTATCATCGAATGTTTGCTTACGACTTAAAAATGTATGTATGATATTGTTTTAATCTACTGCCGTAAATACTTAATTACCGTGAATTACAATTAACGTGGAAATTAAAAAAAATTTACATTCAAGCTAGATTCGGTAGCTATAGGAGTATCGAGTCGACCAAAACTGACTGGAATTGTACGAGGAAAAGCATTTTTACATGTTTTGCGCAGACGTCCGATAGGTTGCCCAGACTCACGCAAACGTACCCTATAATGCCAGATGTGATGGATATGATAGAGAGCGACATTGACTAGACTATTTTTCTAATGACATTTGTACTTTGAGAAATGAATGCTGAAGGAAATAAATCTTTAATTAAATATATCATTTTACGATCTGTTCCAATTTCAAAATTAGAGAAAGAAAAATAACATAATAATAAGTAAGTAATATATATTTTAAGTAATTTTATTAAAATATATATTACTTAAAAGTTACATATACACAAAATTTAATATACGTATCGTATTAATTTGTACAGTTTATAATTAATATAGTATTGTATTTTTAGCGTCTCCCTCTCAAAGAGCATTTTTATTGCAGTAAATACATTATTGTTGTACAGGGGGGGGCGACAAAAATTATGATTGAAAATTGGGTCGCCAGTATTGAAAGTTTGAGAAACACTGGTGTAGAATGAACAGCTCGCCGTCCCAAATGATCCCAAATATGCGCAATTGGAGACACATCTGGGGATCGGACAGGTCAAGGAACGGTAGTAACAGTACGGATACAGTTTTCTGACAACCTTGCTGTGTGAGGCTGAGCATTGTGTTGTTGAAAAATGGCTCCTGGGAACCGTTGCATGAGTGGCAACACATGAGTTTGCAGGATCTCATAGACATACCGCTGGGCTACCATGGTGCCATGGATCAATAATAGGATTGACCGTGTATCATAGGCTATGACACTCCATACCACCACACCAGCTGTGGGAGTGCTGTGTCGGTGTAAAACAAAGGCAGGATTGAAGAGTTCACCATGGGGTCTCCACGTAGCAGCACAATTGTCATGACTGCTGAGATTGAATGTGGATTCGTCACTAAAGACGACCTTGTTCCATTCCGCTACAGTCCAGTTTCCTCGTGCATGGTACCACTCCAGATGGTGGCGTCGATAGAAGGGTATCAATGGCAGCACAGTAATTGGCGTCGCGATCCTAAATGTCCTTCAGCCAGGCGCCTTCGTATGGTTTGAGAAGACACAGAGACCCCTAATGAAGGTGCTATCTGTGCCTTGATAGCGGCGAATGAAGCAGTTGGCTGTACACATGCATTTCTTACGTTGTGGCGGTCTTCTCAACGACTAGTCTTTCGAAGCGCCCTGAGCTTGGTGTTCCTATGAATGACTTTTCTCGGATCCACTGGTCCCAACACCTCCTCATAACACAATCAGAGCAGCGTAATTGACGAGCTACTCGTCTAGCTGACTACCCAGCTTCCATGATGTCGATGATTCTCCCCCTCTCAAACTGCTACAGCTGCTCATATTGTCTTCGAAAACGGCGTAATTACATGCTACATCACCTCTTCTTTTTTAAGGTATCCGTACACCTTCAAAACGTCATTTTCGTCAAATTTTTTGATTTTTTAATTTAAATGGTATTTGAAAATATGAACTTTTTTCTTTAAAATGGTGTTTAAATTTTGTTTCTATCTTATTTAGAACTTAAGTTATGGGGATTTGAGTTTCATTCGATAGCACCTTTTTGAACCCGGAAGTACAAGACTGCATTGCGAACTAGAAAAAATTTTTGTTGACATTTTTATTTTTCAAAGTATCGTTTAAATATGCAATAGTAAGAAATTTAAACTTTTTAAAATATGAATTTGAGTTTTCAGAATTATCAAGAATATAATTGGCAACAGGTTTTTATTTATATTTTTATCTAGAATCTGGCAAGAAAATAGAGTACTTTTACTGTTTGGTTACATTTGCTTATGATTTGCGTAGCTCTTTATAAACTTTTGTTTAATCCTTTTTATAACAGAAAATTTTCATTTTTGTCATTTAAAATGGGTAATAATAAACGTAGAGTTAGTGCAAAGAGAAAACGCCAATTTCGAGGTAATGGATCTACCATTAAACATTCAAAAAATAGCAGCGCAACATCTACCAACGCCAGTTCTTCAAAAATTAAAATACTTGCTGCCTTTGATGAAAAAATAGCAGAATATCAACGTAAACCACTTACTGGTAACAGAATAATTGATATGGAAGTCCTTTTAAATTTGTTTTTACAACTTTGCTGCCCAAGATGTTTCGAAGAAGGTATCCTGCTTTCTGAGGATTCCACATATGGTTTGTGCTCAAATTTTGTTATCAGGTGTAAACATTGTGACTTTTACTCAGGGTTTTCTAGTTCAAAGAAAACTTTAAACTATTTTGAAGTAAATACAAGATTTGTGTAAGGTATGAGACAAATTGGGAAAGGTTTTTCTGCTGGGTTTAAATTATGTAGTACGTTAAATTTACCCAGGCTCACTAAAACTGCGTACACTAATCATGAGAATAAACTCATGTCCGTGATTTCAGAAGTTAGTGAACTATCAATGCAAAAAGCAGCTTCTGAACTGTTAGTGCTACATCCTACTAAAAATAAAATTGTTGAATGTGGCATTTCAGTTGATGGAACGTGGCAGCGTAGAGGTTACTCTTCCATGAATGGGTGTGTCGCAGCTTTGTCAGTTGACACTGGTAAAGTAGTAGACATTGAAATAATGTCGTCATATTGTCCCACCTGCAGAAAAATTTCTAAAATGCCTAGAAGCATTGAGTCGGAAACTTTTGCAGCAGATCACGTGTGCCATAGCAATTTTCAAGGTTCTGCGTTAAAATGGAAGCTGTTGGTGCTACGAGAATCTTCCAACGTTCTATTGTCAAACGAGGCCTTAAATATGCACATTATTATGGTGACGGGGACTTTAAGGGTTTTATCAGTGTCAAAGATACTTATGGGAAGGATAGCGTCACAAAATAGGAATGCATTGGTCATGTTCAAAAGAGAGTAGGTGCGAGATTGCGCAAACTAAAGTCTAAAAATAAAAATCTGTCTGGTAAAGGCAAACTCACCGACTCTTTTATTGACCGATTGCAAAACTATTATGGGATTGCTGTTCGTTGCAATGTTGGAAACCTATCCGGTCTTCAGCAAAATGTTATTGCAGCTTTGTTTCATTGCTCATCAAGTGTCGAGAAACCGACGCATGGGCAGTGTCCCATCGGAAAAGATAGTTGGTGCTACTACCAGCGAGCAGTGTCTTGTGGCAAAAAGCCAAACGAAAAATATAAAGGCTTATCAAATGAAGTACTAAACACGATTAAGCCTACATATTTAGAGTTGTGTACCAAAGAACTGCTTACTAAATGCCTGCATGGCAAAACACAAAATTCAAACGAGTGTTTAAATGGTGTTATATGGCAGAGAGTACCCAAGGAAGTTTTCGTGTGCCTCAAAATTTTAAAATCTGGTGCATTGGATGCTGTGATCCAATTTAATGATGGATACAAGGGTTGTGTTGAAATTTTTAAAAAACTTAATATAACTCCTGGTTATTTTACTTTAAAAGCGTACAAACATCTTGACATCAATAGAATTAACGACGCAGAACGACATTCAACACCAAATGTAAAGCTGCGTAGAAAAATTTTAAGAGCTAAAAGGAAAAAAATCAATGTTTTAGAGAGTAAAGAAGGTGTTATTTATAAATCAGGAGCATTTTAAGTATATCAAATTGTGTTTAATATTAAAATTTGCAGTTCAAAGTTTATTTCTGATTTATCTCAAAATGAATTTGTTTAACGTATTGACATCTGACAACGTAAATATCAGAAAAAGTTGTGAACCAAATTAGTTCAAATTTTATAAATATATTTGTTTTATAGATTTAAAGAACCCCTACTACTTTCATAATTATATAGTTGAAATGTTTTTAGTAACTAAGGTATATATCATGCTCGTAATAATTTTTTAATGATTTTTCAATGTTCTTTTACTCGAAACTTGATAAAAATTGTAATAAATTGATTATCATCAGGAAAATAGTACCAGCCCTAAAAAATGTTATAATGATCATCATCAAATTTACAGAAAAGGGATATTTTTGTTTACATGTGAGTTATGTGCGTTTTTCTAATAATCAATTTAATTACTATTTACACTATGCTTTTCTCCCTAAAATTTTTTTATGTACTACAAGTAACATATTAAATGTATTTTTCATAGTTTTAAGTTATATTTCATCAGTAAAAAATATTTTAATAGCAAATATTAGTTTTTAAAAAATTTTTCTTCGAAGGTGTACGGATACCTTAAATGATTCAGCACACTCGAACAAGCTTTGGTTAACTGTTTTATATTCCACGGAGAGCGACGATAATCACCCGGCTATAAGTATTGCACAATCACGATGCATTTCTAATCAGTTGCATATGTCCCTGTAGTGTACCTTCATGAAAAGTTCCGTTACGATCCCGCAATTATTTCTTGGTGTGCTAAGGTTTTTGTCCATGTCCGCATATATATATATATATATATA
Organism: Trichonephila clavipes; assembly: GCA_019973935.1. Classification (NCBI taxonomy): domain Eukaryota; kingdom Metazoa; phylum Arthropoda; class Arachnida; order Araneae; family Nephilidae; genus Trichonephila; species Trichonephila clavipes. The sequence continues at coordinate 24,544 of BMAU01015852.1, forward strand.
TATATATATATATATATATATATATATATATATATATAATCCAAATCATTAAAATACACATATAGTTAGAACCCAACATAACTATACTAAATAGGAAGAAATAGGCACCGTAGTACAATAACAAACGCCTGGCCTTAGGAACCAAGATAGCAGGTTTAAACAAGTTTTAGGGCTTGCCAGCCTTCACCTATAATTTGCCATACTACGTACCAAGAGGAAAGGAAAGAATAACATTTGGATGAATTTAAACATTATAATAAAATCACTAAACTAATACAATATAATTATAAAATTATAGCCTACTAGTATTCACATTATAGATATAAATTCGATGCAAAACGTAGATAGTAAGACTTACTTCGTGAGTGTATCAACTGGTTATGTTTGTCGCCAAATACAAGAGAGGGAAAACAGTTCCGCATAAAGTTAAATTATGATAGAATAATATAAAGTTTGTATATATATATATATATATATATATATGTACTTTCAAAAAATTATAAGTATATATTGATATAAGTATTAGTGTAAAATATAAATGAATCCTAGAAATATTTAAATATTATAGAATTATAAAATATGTGACACCATCTATTTAATAATTTTATAATTATTTTAAAAAAAAACCACAATATATATGTCAACAAGTTATTAATACAAATTGCATATCATTAAGAACTATTAGAAATATAATTGTAAAGAAAGTTAGCAGGATATCCATGTCCAATACATTGTTTGATAAAGTTATTAATGTTTAAGTAAATATTAGCTTCATCACTAACTGAAACATTTTATTACGATAAATATAGTTAAAAAAATCATATCTTTATATATAAAGGAGAAAAGCGACTCACTCACTGACTGACTCATTGACTAATCACGATATCTTCGGAACTATTAAACCTACAAACTTGAAATTTGGTAGGTAAGTTCCTTTCATGGAGTAAACGTCAGCTAAGAACGGATTTTGCAAAGTTTGAACCCCAAGGGGCATTACGGAGGTTTAAAGGAGGTTATAGATAATTACTTCCATAACTAAACTATTAGATGTACAGTCGTGAAACTTGGTACACAGATTTCTTTAATAAAGTAGAGATTCCCTACATACTGATTTTTACAAAAATAGACCTCCAAGTGGCGTTGCGGGGGCTTAAGGGGCGTTATACATAATTATTACCATTTTTAAACTATTACACATACAGTCTTGAAATTTAGTAAGCAGATTCCTTTCATAGAATACAGTTCCGCTGCAGAATGGGTTTTGTTAAAATCGACCCCAAGTGGCGTTGTGGAGAATTAAGGGGCGTTATATAGGCAATTAACTCCTTTTTTAAACTATTAGACGTAAAACCTCGAAATTGAGTAAGCAGATTCCATTCATTGAGTAGAGATCCGCTATAAGATGGGTTTTGTGAAAATAGTTTCCTAGGTGGCGTTGCGGGGGCTTAAGGGACGTTATAGATAATTATTTCCATTTTTAAACTTTTAGACGTACAGTCTTGAAATTCGGTAAGCGGATTCTCCTTTAATAGAGTACAGATTCGCTGCAAAATGGGTTTTGTCAAAATCGACTCCCAAGTGGCGTTATAGGTAATTAACATCTTTTTTAAACTATTAGGCGTAAAATCTCGAAATTTAGTAAGATGATTCCATTTATTAAGTAGAGATCCGTTATAAGATGGGTTTTCTGGAAATCGTTTCCTAAGTGGCGTTGCGGGGCTTAAGGGGCGTTATAGATAATTATTTCCATTTTTAAACTATTAGACGTACAGTCTTAAAATTTGGTATATAAGCGAATTCCTTTCATGGTGTAGAGATCCGCTACAAAATAGTTTTGGGGGAAATTGATTCCCAGGGGTCACTGAGGGGGATTAAGGGGCGTAATAGATAAATATTTCCATTTTTCAACTAATAGACCCACCTGCTTGAAAATTAGAAGGTATGTTCCGTTCATGGAATAGAGTTCCTTTTACAAAGAGTTTTGCGAAAACGGACCCCCCAAAGGAGTGGTGTTGCGAGGGATTAAGGCGTGTTATAGAAAATTTCTTGTTTTTGAATTTAACTCATTTACTTGAAATTTGTTGAGCACTTTTCTTTATAGTTGATTAGAGTTCCACTAAGAATGGATTTTACGGAAATCAACTCCAGGGAGAAGCGTGGAGAGTTATTAGGGCGCATTGATAGACAAAATTCCCGTTTTTGAACTGCTAAGACTATAATAATAAAATTTGGTTTGCATGCTTCTTTTGTTGAATTGGAATCCGCTAAGAATGTTGTCAACGAGGTATTCATGATAAAAACTCCGTTTTTGCTCTGTTAGATTTAGACTTGAAATTTAACACGCATGTTTATTTTATGGAGTAGGAATCCACTGAAAGTTGCTTTGGAGTAAATCCACTTGATTATTAGGTTAAGTGAGCGAAAAAAATCCTTCTCCTTCTATTTTAGATATAAATAGAAATTAGATATTGTAATTTATGTTCTTTTTATATCAAGGGGCGATATTATAACATCTATAAATATATTTTTTCATACAATCGAATTCTTAATGCTAGATATGAATAATTCATATATATGTAAACAGTATACTTATATACAACATCGTGAAATGCCCAGTGAAGCGGGTGGGTAAGAGCTAGTTTCTATATATAGATATTGATACATTTAAATTCCAGTAAAACACTTTTAGAATGCTAAAATTAAAGGCATCTCTTTTATCATAAATATTTCTATGTAATTTCAAATCTTTAATATACAATGTTACATCTAAGAAATTAGTTTTAATTTGATTATATTTAATTTTAACTAAGTTTAGGTAAGCCGGATAAAAATTAATATTGGAATTTAAATTATCATTTTTACCAAAAATATTTAAATCACCCATATATCTAAAAATGTAATTGTCATTATTAATAATATATTTATATTCATAAAAGTGTAAATATAAATTAGCCGAACTATTTTTTTCAAGGACTCCTTGTGACAGACTTTATTTTTTTTATATAATAAACCATTAAAAAAAAAGTTAATGTAATTTTCTTTTAAGACAAAATCTATGAGAGTTTTAAATTTCTTAAAATTAATATTAAGATTATAAATACTGTGGTTTTCTAAAATTACTTTAATAATATCATTGATATCAATGGAATTGAAAAGATCTTTAAAGTCATAACTATAAACTGAATAAATATTTTTATTTTTGAAAAAGTCTATAATCTCTTTACTATTTTTAATTATAGCTTTATTACATTGCTGATTAATAAAGTTTTGTATAATATTATGAAGCAATTTGCCTGCAGTGGTAATATATGTTTTAAAACCATCTGTCACAGTTCTAAATTTAACAGGACTTTTATGGAATTTTGGTGTTAAAAATATGTATGGATACTTAATTTTAGGAATACAACAACCTAATTTTTTTATAAAAAGCAATAATACGATTAATAGTTTCATTATGTGACAAATCTATTTTTTTAAAAGATTCATTATTTATAAAGTGTTCATTAAGCGTATTATAATAAAAATACTTACAAATCTCAGCATAGTTACCTGGTATTTTATCAATGTAAACTATGATAAAATTCTTTTGCAATTCATAAATGTTCTGTTATATATCTTTAAAAGTAAATTTATACTGATAATGGTAACTAAATTTCATAAGGTATTTTAAAATATTGTACTTATACTCATCAAATGCTCTGTAAACTCTCTCTGTAAACATATATATATGTATGTATATATATATATATATATTTAAATATATAAAAACAATCACAATTATCAATTTAAAAATTGAAATATATGAATCCCAAAATACCAATACACTTCAGAATATCAATGGTGAATATAAAAGATAATGTTCCATCATTTTCAAACAAAATTAAAAAATTATAAAATAAAATAAATATTTGTAAAATATCCAAGTGCAATCTCGGACTTAGGACCGATAAGTGGGGTTAAACTAGTTTGATGGCGCCAACCTTCCCCCTATTGCAACTTGGTAAGTTAATTGGAAAATTTTCAAATTTCAGAAGAAAAAAAAATTAAAAAATTAAAAATTTAAAAGTTAAAATTAAACCATTATACTTTAAATTAAAAAGTTAAAATTAAATCATTATACTTGAAAAATAAAACTATTCGCCATCACATTCCGAAAGATATTGCAATATTAAAATTTAAAAACAATTTAGTGCATAATACAAGTGAACCTTCAAACTCCCAAGATGATGCACTCATCTTTAAAATAGTTGTAAAGGTAGAAAAAATACTTTCCTGATCCGAAAGTTCAAATCAAAAATATTTGAGATCCGAAAGTTCAAATCAAAAATTATCTAAAATCAAAAAGTTCAAATTAAAAATCCGAAAGTTCAAGTTAAAAATCCGAAAGTTCAAGTTAAAAATCTGAAAGTTCAAGTTAAAAAATCTGAAAGTTCAAGTTAAAAATCTGAAAGTTCAATCTAAAAAATTTGAAATTCAAGCTAAAAATCCGAAAGTTCAAACTAAAAATTTCTAAAAACCGAATGTTCACATTAAAAACACAGTATATTCCAATATATATATATATATATATATATATATATATATATATATATATATATAAATGTTGTTGTTGTTGACTAATTCCTCCTGTCTAGCTGCAGGCTAGACCAGGTCCATGAGCCCAAGAGTCCTCAGGAAATCGTACACCAAAAGAGGACTGGAATAGATGTCCTCCCTATCAAGTCCTGCACAAAACACAAGATGATCTGGAGTTGCCTGTACCAAATTGCATTTAGTACAATTCTCGTAAATTTTCTGGCCTAAGATATATAATTGTATATATATGTGTGGGAAATTTCTACATGAACATTCTTAAGAGGGCGCTGGCAACGCAGCCCCCAACGAGTTAACGAGGGAGATGAGGATTCAGCGAGGGACTCTAGACGCGGAGGTCAATGATCCGGGGCTGGAAAAAGAGCGACAAGAACAGTGGCCGAGTAGGGATCCACCACCCGTTGTTCACAAGAGAGACGCGTAGGTCTCTCTGAACACCCATATAACTAAGATTATTGTGAAGATTAAGTGTCAGTAATTTTACTAGAACTGTCGTTAAGAGCCAGAGGTGTTTAATCGAATTGTAAATATTTTAATACATGTGTTAAACGCTGTCGTGTTGAGTAGAACTGTATCTATTGCCCAACATTAAACGTTAGTTTAGCAAAAAACGAGTGTAATCATTGAATGCCCCTAGAACTGTACCTTAAGAGGTCTCAGGGGTGTTACATTTCTCTAGAGGTCTGAAAATATAAACGATTTTCAAAAGCGTATAATTATTTTAAATTTAAAATAAATGGTTCAAATCTTGTACGTATTATTTAAAATAGAATGAGGCTTCAGAAAATTATAAAATGTTTAAAATATAATAATAATTTTAAAAGTCATAAGCATATGAAAATTCTATAATAAATATTAAGTATTTTTTTGCTTTGCGCACACTATTTTCTAAAATATTAGCCTTTGATGTATAAAACTTTATAGAATTATACAATGCATCATACTCTTTAAACCGTACCTAATTTTAGTATTATATATCTTTTGTATTTCAAAATATTTGTAAAATATTAGAATGTTTTAAATATTTTTTTAAAAATGCATATTTTTTGTATTTATTAAAATATATAAGTTATTATTCTATTTATATAAAAGTAGCTACAAAGTATTAATAATACATTTGTCTTTATAAATCAACTTATAACTAGTAATTAAACCTACTCTTTTAGAAAATAAGATGCACGACGTAAAACTTAATAAATATTTCTTATAGAAAAATTTCTTATTTTCATATGCTTATGATTTTTAAAATTATGATTATATTTTAAACATTTTATACTTTTCTGAAGCCCCATTCTCCTTTACAAGTAATGTGTAAAGGATTAGAATTATTTAACTTAAATTTAAAGAAATTATACCTGTTTGAAAATTGTTTATATTTTCAGACCTCCAGAGAAATTTAACACCCCTGTGACCCCTTAATCCCCCCATATATATAGAGAGAGAGAGAGATTTCTCTTTTACTAAGTCATTTTGATTCGTTTTAAAAATCCACTAGAATACCGAAATCACACTATATATGCAGTACTAAAAATCCGTGTAGTTTATGAAATGTTTATGAGCTTTTTTCTCTGTCGCTAACATTAACGCGATATTGTATTTTAAATGAAAGTTTGATGGGAGTTCGGTCTGAGTGTTGGCTCTCATGGCACAGAATTGCATAATCCTTACTACTATCTGTCCCTAACATTTTAAATATTCATAGGTTAATATATTTGTTGCATTTAGGAACATAATTTAGGATAAACAAATTACGGAAACTCAGTATAAATCACTTTTACATGAAAAGTTTTCATCAGCAAATCGTATTTAGTAATGCAACTCATTTTCACGAATTTTAATCATTAATATCAATAATTCTTAAGTGTGTCATATTATTATTGCGGAAACTGTATGTGTATTTATACATTTTATAAGACATAGTGTTATTTTTTTGTGTCTAATAATGCAATACGCAATTTTCTATTTGAGTTTAAATAGTTATTCTGATTATGGAAGTCTTTGTTTTTGCACCTATTAGGAGTGAATCAATATTTAATATTATTGTCCATCGAAGTGTTTTTAATGAATTATTTTTTGTATTTTATAACAGAATTTTCGATTTAAAAACTTGTTCAGAGCTAAAACAATTCATCATTTATTTCATTGATGTAAAATATTTAATGTATTTTTTTTATAAAAATTTAAATTCGTAAAGCGAAATGTACTTTTGCTTATTGTAGAAATTTATTACTCTGGAATCATTGAAATTCTCGGCCGTCTGGTTTTATGAAACTCCAAATTAAACAAGTTACCTCTAACTGCTGCATTCATCGTTAACTAGACCGGAGTAGGAAACCCGGAGTAAAAAAAAAAAAACTACCACCACCGATTTAAAATTTCATTTCGCCAAAATGTTTTATTAATTCTAGTTATTCAATTGAGAGTTTTCGTTACTGATGGAATCTTATTGGTCAAAATAGAACCCGTGACTTTGACTGTTGATTTATTTACTCTTTGTGATCTGGGTACTGCTACAAATACACCGTTTCTTCTTACCTTTCTTTCTCTTCTGGATTCTAATTTTTTCTAAAGAATCTGGTTGTGCAATCATAGAAATTGATTAATTGTATCCTTGATAAGAGCCGATTTATATTTAAACACAAAATTATTCGAAATATTACGAAACATATCTTACTGCTCTATTGCTGCGAAATTTAACTTACCTTTGAGCACAGTTAAAATGTCTTAACCTGAACCAGGGATAGAGAATGAATCTGGGATGGGGTGAAATGAATTTAGGTCCCGGTAGGCAATTATTTTGGTTCGAAGGTCTCATTGTGGAAGCGGAGGGTATCGGAGGCTTGCACCGTTTAAAAATCCTTAGACAAAGCATAAATTGTACCATAAAAATTAATAAAAAATTAAATTATATAGTGGTATTTTTTCCACTTTACAAATTTTGCTAATATTAGACCTATAGACCTTAATTTTACTCTCTGTTTAATAAGACAACATTCCTGTTTTTTTTTAAATCAGGAATGAGATTGCTTATCGAAATTCTCTTCAACATAGACTGCAAATTCATGTCAACGGACTTGCACCTATTTTTACTCTCTTTGATGTTCTTGCAAGAAAAACTTTTTTTAGAAATATATGTTGACCCAAATATAGAGAACATTTTCTGCTTGATTTAATTCCTGACTGTTTTGGAGGGCTACAAAAAAATTCTTTGCGGATCGCATGTTGCCCGGGGATCACTATTTGACCCCCCCCACCACCACCACACCGTTTAAGTGAAACTCAATGAAGTTAACGTTGAATAAGGTACTAAAAATCACGAATGTATTTACCTAGACTCTGTATGCTATAAAGCGGGGGTCGCCAAACTTTTTGACCTCACGGACCAGTAAATCCAACTGGAAAAAATCCCGCAGTTCACTAAGAGGAATTTTTCAGCATAAATATATTTATAAAAAATTATGATATAAGAACACATAAAATGTACCTAGTTAATAATATGAAACTATTAAATGTAACCAAATTATTAAAGATTTATTAATAAACCATAATAAGACAAACACAATAAACAAAAAGTTTAAAAAAACAAAACAATTAAAGAATGGTTTAAATATATCAAACTTATAGCATTATACATTCCGAGTGTGATGGATGTTCCTGCTTAATTGAAATAAGTTTCTGGATATTTGGATCCAATGTTGTTATTGCAAGACGGAGAACTGCATTTATTTCAAGCTGAGATCGGTACCGTGTTTTGATGGCTGTAGCAGATGAAAAGGCCTTTTTACATAAATAAGTTGTGGAGAATTGAATCGGAATTTTCATCGCTTGTTCACTAAAATGGGTATTCACTTTTTATGGAAGGCCAAAGTTCAGATCTTGATAAGAATAAATAAAGTTTAAATTTGAGAGTTTTTCATTGGATGATAGGGTGATGAAGCTTTCTTTTAGATGCATGCTTAAATTATTATCCCGAAGTTTCGCTGCCCACGGATCTATTATCTACATACAACAATGCAGTTACTGTAGTACGACTTATTAACCGTAATGTTATTCAATGAAGTAACGTTTTTATAACTCTTCACGTATTTTTATGAATTGAATTATGTTTCAATGCATTTTAAAACATAACTTAAGGTAATGAGTAAGTATATTCCACACATTTTTCTGGAGAGTGGCGAAATTTCTTCACATCCCACCACTTCGTCGACAGCTGCTGTAAAGAAAACGCAACTTGAAGCAAGTAAAATTAAAGTGACCAGCCGTCCTACTTTAGGGAAGACAGTCCTCCTTTTATAGGTTCTGTCCTTCCTCGAAAAAAACTCATGAAAACTCATCTGTTAATCTCTGTTTTCAGAGGTGAACCAAGCATGTTTCCAATATGTCAAAGAATGGTCTGAAACAAATATCACAGGAAATAACAGTTTTCAATGGTATTATTTGACTTTGTCACATGTAAATTGGGCAGATATAGAAAATTACGTTGAGCTCTTATCGAAAGAAATGTCTGCTATATTAAAATCAATGACAATTGTCTGTTTGAAGTAAAAAGAAGACAAAGTATATTTAAATTCTAATAAATGAGAACAATTGGAAAATCAGCATGCTGAGAAATTGGTAAAAAATGGGAGAAATAACTTAAATCATTTAAAAAATGAACGCATTACATATGAAAATGTAATTATTCTTGTTCATTTTGCATTGTGCTGCCCTGGAACAAATGCAGCAGTTGAAAGAGTTTATTTCAGCTGGTAATGATTTTTGTGAAGTGACTAGTGAAAAATCAAAATTGAATGTTAATATTTTAGCTACAGTATTTGCTTACCGTAAAATTCAGTATGAAGGATACTTTTTGCCCGAACTATCCGATATATTAAAAAAATTATACGTTGACAAAAAATATCTTTCAATGAAAAAATACTCGTTTAAGGTATTAATTAAAAGGAATGTAAGCGTAATTAGCGTATTTTTGTTTGAATTAATAAAACGTTTCATATGTTTAAGTTGAGATTTTTTCTTAAATTTTTCGTCCTTCTTTTATTGTGAAAAAAAATGTTCACCTTAGTAAAATCAATATGGTTTAAAATTCGCAGAAGAGAAAATTCGAATCACAATGCTTTCCTTATAGATTATATATTAGATTGAAAAAATTACCTAGCTGTACTTTTTATTTGTATTTCTTAATAATTAATTTTTTAATGATTTTCTCGATTAAACGACATCTGGTTTAATTAGGCTTGAAATAATGAAAGTTTATGTACACAAAAATATTCAAGCAAAATTATAATAATAATAATTTTACTAAGATACTAAAATGTTTCAAAGGTTTTGAAAGTATTTAGTTTTATCTTATATATACATACATACATACTGCTTCCGCGCTAATTGAATTAATATTATTTAATATTTGTACGCAACACATCATTTATATATTAATGCTAACTGATGCAAACATATTTTGATCATAGTGATGACGCCGTTGATGTAAACGGGTCTCGAGAGCCTTCTTCTATTATTGTAGATCCATCACAGCATAAAAAATGCAGAAACTTCCAGTATATTTCCGCCTCATGACAGATGATATCATAACAGCAATGGAATATTTGCACGCGTCACTATTCAGTCAAGGTGAAATGTTTCATGAGAATACATATGAATAATGAATGTTAGCCAGCAAAAATGCATTCGATTGTGGATGGTATAAAAAATAATAATAATTTAATGCATTTTATATATATATATATATATATATATATATATATATATATATATATATATATATATATATATATATATATATATATATATATATATATATATACTTAAAGGAATATATTTTTGCTTAGAAATAGTAAATTACGTTTAATTTGAGATAAAATCTACTTACTAGTTTGAGGTAAATCTTGAAATTTTAGTGTCCTTAATTTATTATACACTTTATAATATCTTTGTGTGTATGTGTAATAACTTCAAAGAATTTTATTAATAATTTTATTATTAATTCCAATTCTTTTCCTAAATCAGTTGTATCAAACTTACATTGATTTTTTTCAGTATTCCATGAATTTCGATGTTTTAAAGTAATTAAATCATTTTATGGTATTTTGGAATCCTTTTCGTCTAAGTATTTCTATCATTTATATATATCTATGCACTTTATTATAAGTTTACTGATATTAAGTTAGAAGGATTTTTTGTTTAATAAAGGAACCTGTGTAGTTTAATCATTTGTTAATGTATTAATGCATGGGAAATGTGCATTAGATATACGATTTTAATCTTTGTAAAATCAATATAAAATTAATATTCTAAGTACTTATTAGTTTTCTAATACTAAGCATGTTAATGAGACGATTCAATATTATTATTGAAGAATATTCTTATACGTTAATAAAAAACATTTTAATACAGAAAGAGTATTCAATATAATATTATTATTATTTTATTAATATGCTAAATGATATTTTACATCATATGAGAAGGAAACTGAATATTTAATAACATATTTCAGACATTGACAACTTTGTGATTAAAACGCTCTCTCACTTTTATAAATACTATTAAGATACCTGACAAAGTAAGTCCACGGGGCCCTAGTGGTTATAGTCAAAAACTCGAGGACGGCGATTTTGACTCGTGGTTTTAAAACCGGATATAATTGAAAATCTACCGTGTAGAGATCCTGATGTACTTTACATCTTTCGTGGGGTGGAATTTGAGAAAGTAGGTTGCAAATTCTGTTGTCATCCTCGTCACTTGAGATAGCCTCAAAATTATAAGATCCATTCCGAATACTGTTAGAGATGTTTCAGAATGTGACGATTTTAACACTCCCTAACAAAGTAGGTTTTTAAAGATTTTCGAATTCTTCAGGTAATAGAAACCTTATCCGAAAGTAACTAATATTTTATTCTTTGGAGAATTACAATACATAAAGTAGAGTTAGGCTCACAAGTTTCATTCTTCCGATGTGTGAAGATGCTGGAGATGAAGTAATGGAGTCTTTAACAACTAACTTGGTTTTATATCATATGTTTTATATCATATGCTCAGCCTCAAACCAAATTTTATCTTTATCAATTAACTGTATTATGAAATCATAAAACTGTTTATTAAAATTACGTTGAATAATTAGAATGAGATGTGTCTGAGTACATAATTTTTTTCTTCAATATTTTGTTTTTATCTTGACAAAGTATTTATCACGTCTATTAAAAAAAGCATGGATAGATTGAACCCTATCTGAAAGCTAAGGGAATATTAATTAATTTTATAGCCATAACTAAGAGAAATACTCTTACGAAAAATAGCCTATGTATGTAATAATTAGAGCATAAAACATTTACTTCAGTTAGCGAAAAGATGAGAATTCAAACTGTAATTAGGATAATTATTACAAATTTTTCGATGCATGCAAGTTTTCTTTTCTTTTCATTTTTATTTATATTTAGCGTCTCTAAAATTTTATTTAATTAACAACTATATATATACACGTGTATGTGAGAGAGAAAGAAAGACAGAAATTTCATTTCAATAGCGACATTTTTCTGGTGTTGAATTATTTCAGTTTTGTAGCCGTTTAATCGATTGCTGCTGCTATTTTAAAATTCATATTTTACAGACAATCACAAACGCAAAGGAACGACATGAATAACAAAATGCGTTCACGTAATTCAAAAGGCAAACATTTTTTCCTTTGCTCTGGAGATCTAAGGCGTTTTATAGTTTTGTTCAACCAGAAGTTTTTATATAAAATCATACAATTTTCGGTAAAGACTTCTGATTGGTTCGAATATGCGAGTACATTCTGAATGAAAATCCACTGATTGAAAATTTAGTGAATAATTACACTCGCAGACACATACAGACACATACACATACACGCACACAGATATATCTTTATATATAAAAATAACGTGTCACAATATTTGTCCGCGATGGATTCTGAAACTACTCAACCTATTCTGACACAATTTTGCATATTGTGTTTCAGTTCGTCTAACCTAAAAAGTAGGATAGTTTTTGTCTCAGTTTTTGACCTCATTATTTGTTTATTTCGGAAAATGCGTAGAATCCGAAAAACGGGGAAATTCATACAATGTCGGAATGTGTGTGTGCCTGCGGAAGCGGATTTTGCGGACCAAGGTGCATGAAAAATCAGTGCCTGGTGTATTTTGAACGTGGAATCCGAATTTCGAATTGAATCCTCAAAATACCCATAATTTTGCCGGACAGTACCGGATAACCGTATTATTGACAAACCCTGGCAGAGACCTACCATAAAAGCTTTGGAGTGCGAAAACTTTATCCCTGACGTATTTTGAGACAAGCAATTTGAATCTGATATCCGAAAAGAGAAATTAACGCCAATTTGTCGGGTAATTCTGGGTGACTGTCTTCTACGCAAACCGTGACAGGAACTTTCCTCAAAAGTCTTGAAGCGGGAAAAGTATTTTTCCGATCATTTTTGGGATGATGAACGAGAATCCGGGATCGGATATTAAAAATTCTTGTAACTTTGCTGGATAATGCAGGACGACCCTAATGCCCTTTTCCAGCAACTGAACTTGCAGGCTCAGGGGAGCCAAAAGTAGTCACTTGTTGTGTCTAGGGGTGGGAAACGAGAATCTGAAATCAGATTTCAGAAACTTACATAAATTTGAAGAATATGACTGCGAGTAGGTAGAATGGCTTCGCGTTTGAATCCCACATTCGAATGTCCATTCCCTCTAGCGGCTGAATTTGCAAGCACTATGGGACGTGTGTGTTTCGGATTGCAGAAAGAGAATCTGAATTTGGAATTTAGGTGTTCCGGTAACTTTATGGAATAATGTCGGACGACCGTAATATTCGCGGACAGCAGTGTCAGTCTAACTTGCAAACGTTAGGGACACAAAAAGTGAGTCCCCGACATATTTTGAGACAGTCGATCCGAATATTTAATCCAATTCGAGAAATTCGCCTCTTAAATAATGCCCGATGACAGTATTTTAAACGAACCATAGCTAGGGCTTACCTTAAAATTCTTGGAGTGTGTGCAAAGAGCGCTCCCGGTATTTTTCTGTATGGGGAACTAGATTCTGAAATCGGATTTAGAAACTCCAGTAAATTTGCCTGGTGACAGTACTGCCCGTCCCTCCAGGAACGGAGCTTGCAGGGGCAGGGGCGCCAAAAGTGGGTATTAGGTGCATCTGGGAATGGGGAACGAGAATCTGGATTCGGATTTCAGAAACTCTTAATTTTTCTGGATATTGCTGGAATGGGGCCAGATCGCTTAGCGTTCGAGTCCCGCGTCCATATTTTTATTACACTCAGCTACTAAACTTTCAGACGCAGCCTTACGAAAATACGACCAACAGAGAATTGCATTGGCAATTGTATCTTCAAGCATTGCTCTTACTTTGTTAAATGGTGAACAAATGCACAATCAGCATTCCAGATACCATTACACATTCATGAGAAACCTGACGCAATGTATAATATTAAAACATAGTGAAATGGCTACGGTATTGAAAAAGAAGTTCCAATCATAATCTGCAATGGGTGTACTATTGCCCATAAAAACTCACTCGAAGCTTTATATTGAACTTTGTAAGATTTAAACGGCAACGAGAAAATATTTGGTGGTACTGTCCTATTACTGCCTGGTGATTTCCCTCAAATATTGCAAGTCATTCGTCGCTCTACTTTTGTTCACTAGATTAACGTAATTTTAAAGCAAAAGTTTTTTGGATGAAGCTTTGAAACACTTCGACTGATCATAAATACGTGAGTTCAACTGCAAAATAATCAATCGGAGCAAATATTTCCTAACCAACTGCTGGCTATTGGAAACAATGAAGTAGAACTGCATCAAAATACACAATGTATCTAACTTCCAGGCAATGTCTGTACTGTCGTTCAGACAAAAAAGGAACTGATTGAGAATGTCTTCTCGGTTAAACTGTATAATTATCTAGGTAATGATTGGCTCTGTAATTCTGTTGCTTGGATGGGAAAAAAATATTGCTGTTGATGAAATAAACTTCCAGATACACACACAGAGGTGCTGCCGGTTGATCTAATGTCTTTTAAATCAATCGACACTATTGTTGATGAAAACGAAACTGTAATATTTCTGAATTCCCTGGTTATATTACGAATGCCACCTTACACAATCTTCGGTCGAAGATTGGTTCGATGGATATTAGAAAATCCATGTTTATCGCATGGGCACATATATGTTTACATGTGAGGAAACCACCAAATCTATTTGTGTAAGTAAAAGACAAATTACCAAAAAATATTTTACACCGATTAGCAATTAATAATATTAAAATTATTTTGTTGTTATCATTTAGAATGATAAAAATATTATTAATACAACGCTATTAACCTCATTTATAAAATTAACTCTTCATATGTTGTTACTAACAACTTCGGAAATAACTCATGCATTATACTATTCTCAAATAAGAGATGAATTAAATGCAAAATTTAAAAAAATATGATGTTTTATGCTTAAATTCAACTCTCCAAAATTGAAAGCGCAAAATAAATTTGACCCATTGAATAGCTGAGAAAAATATTAAATCAACGTATTAAAACAAAGCCACAGCAACGCGTGGCCGTGTCAGCTAGTATATATATATATATATATATATATATATATATATATATATATATATATATATATATATATATATATATATATATACATACATATATATATATGTTTATATATACATACATATATATATATGTTTATATATATATATATTAACTCAGGGTGTCTCGAGATCATTGGGGCAAAATTTAAGGGGAGGTAGTTGATTTCAGATAGATTCAGATTTGAACAGCAACCCATTGTCGGAAACATCTTCGTTCGGCACTAGGTGGCGTTGATCACTAAAGCCTTTAAGAAAACAGGCATGCATTACCGTAGTCATTTAAGCTGTCATCCCCCGCAGAGGTGTATGGAACGTTTTACAAACACAAAGCTTAATACATGCGCTTGATTATTGGGTTAGCAAAAGGAAATGCGCGAACAGAAAAATTGTTTCTCGAAAGGAAACTCGATAGAGATGCAGTTGACCACCGGATATTTGCTAATTTCGATTACAATTTGTGTGAATATGGATGATTACGAGTAATGGGCATTGTGAGGGCTGGCTACAGTATCCAATACATTTTGTTAAATGTATGGAGCAAAATGCGTTTGATACCGTCCGAAGGAATCCAAGCATCATTTTGGGAGTTCGAGTCACGTGTAGCCGTCCCTCACTATGTCTATTACCTCGTAATGACTCATATTTATTTAAACAGCTTCATAATACCGTATTCTTCGAGAGAAAGCCTGGGACAGATCAACTAAGAATCATAACGACCAAAGAAGATCACCGTTTGTCCTTTGTAATGAGGCATAAGAGGGATGCTACAGCTTTTCAGCTCTCTAGTAAATTTTATGCTAATACAGAGACTCGAGTTTAACCCTCTAACTGGATACCTCCCTCCTGAAAAGTTATTCCGAAAGCGTTTAACCCTTATTTTGCGATTCCCTTCAAAAAATGCAACTGACTTCTTTCCTTTACCCCTTTTAGAACTTGGGAGGTCGAACGGGGACAATTTTACGACCCAGTTCGGTCCTTTTGTAAAGTAAGAACCAAGAGATCAATCGTTTACAGCTAGCTGTTAAGTTGCCTTGGGCAATCTTCTTTGAAAGCGTAGTGGAATTCGGTGTTTCCTTCTCCTATATGTTCAGTCACAGTAAAATTAAAAACGAAATGAAAGGTAAAAAAAGAGGAAAAAATGAAATAAATAGTATGTTAGAAGTTGAAAAATAATTATATTTTCTTCAAAGAAAATTTATTTTTCTGTCATTTTTTAAAAATTAAAAAATATATATATATATATATTTGGTATTCCGATTTGAACCAGAAAAAAACATTCTGTATTCATTTTTGACTATGAGAGTAAGAAAACGCGCTCACTTTCCTGTTTTTTTAAAAAAGTAATGAGGTAAAAAGAGCAAAGGCCCTATCTCATTTTTAAACAATAACACAATAAATATTACATACGATGATTATATTTATGAAATAAAACCGATCTTTCTCTATTCAGTTATATTTTTAATTTAAAATAGCATAAAAAAGGATTTCAATACTTTTAATTTATTTTAATTAAAATCATATAAAAGATGTTTTATGTTAACTGAATATTTTTCAGAAAAAATTTAAATTTTCCTTCCTTGTGTTCTCTTTTTCGAACTTCTTGTATTAAATAAAAATTCCTTTTCTACATCGGCATTTGTGATGGACATAACACACATTCAGTCAATAATTTTTAATTTTAATGGGGGATATACTTCTTCAACTGCGCATGACAAGTACTTCTAACCATTTTCTACTCAAGTTAAATTTCTTATCTTTCTGTTTCTTTTATTACAAGGAAAAATGTCACACATCGATAACTACATTTTCACACAATTAGTCATTACAAATTCTATTGTGAGAAAAGTTCTCCCTAATTAATTTTGTCTTTCAAAACAGTACACTTAAAACAATTTTGTTCAGTGAAGTTAACCGACAGTTCCACAATGTATTCCTACCAAATTTAAAAAACAAATTTAACACTTGAAAATGTATCCTGTATTAAATGTTTCAGTATACACAAATATTTTCTGCTGTAGGAAAGATATAGTATGAGATGTGGTGTGCGGTTGTGAAAGAATGTTTTCGTACGTGTAGACTATTTTTGAAAATTTAAATATCACTGAAGATGATCATATAACTGCAAATGAGCCTTATTTTAGTGTGTGCTGGTATCAAAGTAAAACACTTTACAATATTGAACAGCCTATGGGTTTATACTCAACATCAAACTATTCGCAAAATGGATTACAACTTCTATTCAAATTGTAAAGAAACTGAAATATAAATATATCTTACTGCAGTCAAAAATATTCATAATATGTAAATATCCTATTCCTCCACTTATTTCAGTACATTTTAAAAACTGTAGCTGAATGCAATTTTTTATATTTATAAACGAGGCATAATAGCTCACACAGTCGTAAAAATGTCTATCATTTTTAAATACACTACTATAAAACGTATATGGATTGTAAGATCAGTCGTAAAATCCTAAAAGCTTTTAGAGGAGCTAAAAACATGTAATTTTGGATTGATAAAATGTTTAATATAATACACAAATATACATGTTATTAAGCAAATACATTTGAAAAATCAAACTTCCTTCTGAAATAAACGTAATTGAAAGAAAAATGTTTAATTGCGAATGAGTGGAAATACATGTTTATCTAAGGGGTATCCCCAAAGTGAGGTAGTCCTCAAACTTAAGACTCAAACTCAAAAGCACAACAATCCATGAGGGCCAGGAACTACTGTGCCCATCATAATACACGTGGCCATTGGACGCTGAGGTACATGAACAGATGTCCCGATTTGGTGGTCTGTCTGAAGAGAGACCTTCAGTGTTTAAAACCCGAAGCAAGCTTGGTACGCATTTATCGACCCAATGTAGCGGGGATGAAAGGCAGAGTCGACCTTGCGCAGCCCGTTAATAGAACCCCAGACCTGTGGTGTGGAAGCACTATACACTTCCACTCAATCCTATTCGGTGAAAAATAAAATTTAATGTTAGAATCTTATATAAATCCCTAATGAATGAGGGAGTCCAAACTTTTTTTTTTCATGTAAACTGTTTAGACGGAAATGGTTAATTATGAACATTTTACAAGTTGCATAAATTAAAATTAACCGTTATAGTTTACATAAATTTTTAAGGGTACAAAATGTGTATTTCGGCTGCACGAATTAATTTTGAAAAGGAATACGGTTACGAAAAAGTAGTACAAATCTATTTAAAGTAGGGTTGGTTACCTTAGATATTGTCAAACACAACAATGTATTGGAAGCCAATTCCACAATTCGTTGTTATAAAAATGTATGAAAAATTACAAGATTTATTTTTGCATTTGTAATTTATATATATATATATATATAATTTTTCCTGGGAGCTTTAAAAGCTAGAGCGGCATCCATCAAAACCGCGGTTCTCTCTCTGTTTTTCCAGATCGCCCCTGACAAAGCTGGCTCTACCCTAGTAAGTGAAAATGCCGGATTTTGTTTGTTAAAATCATTTTATAGCAGACTGCATTTTTCATGTATTTTAGATGGTCGTTTTATATTTTCTACATCAATATCTTAATGTCTGAATTGAAAATTACATAAAATTCTTGACATTCGCATCAATGACCATGATAATTTTTTTTAGTATATGGATGTGTCATCAAACGATTACATGACTAATATTAACACATTATTTTAACTATTTAATTAATATTAAGTATAACATAACGCACACAAATTTTCTAAACTTTAAAATAAATATTTCGAAAACTACTTCAGATATACTCAAAAAATTTTATTCCTACGCTTTAGCTTCTCAGTTTTGCTTCTATGTAAGAATTTATTGTAATTGTATATTCATCAATTTTTTTAGTATATTTTTTGCTCTTAGCATGCGGTTTTCAACTGAATTGTATGAAATCTTTGAAATATATTAAATGAATGATTGAATATTAACGTCGCACTGTTCAGCTACACGAGGGCTTTTGGCGACGGACCACGTAATTTTGAACTATGGTCAAGTGACGTGGACGACACCTAAGCTGGCACCCCCTTCCTAACTACCACACCACACCAACGGGAGGACGTTTCAGCTCTCGACAGATTTAACGTGCATCGCTGCCCTACACGGCGGGTCTTTAGTGGCACTGGGCTCGAACTCGTGACAAGCAAGCCACGTTCCGATACCTATACCACTCTGCTACCGCGGCCGAAATATATTAAAAGATACCAAGGATGCTATATATATAATAAAATTTAAAATTTTTATTATACTCAAACAATTGCTAAAACTTATGGAAATAATTTTTAACTGCGCGATGCATTTTTTTTTTCGAAATTTCAAATGGAATTTCTAACATAAAATTTTTAGCTTTATAAGGTCGAGATTTCAAAACATATCCAGATTTTAATTACTTATTCAGTTAGCCTTTAAAAAAGATAAATGTTGAGGTATTTTGTATAAATAGATATTTTTGAACAATATATAATTCGAATGTTTTCAATAGCTCGAATTTAAAATTGATTTTTATGTTTATTTATATGCATAAATGTCTACTGTAAATGTTTCCGTATATTTTTGATTACCATTTATTCAAACATTCAAGTTATAAGAAAAATGTGTGAAAATCTTCATTCATGTTGTCTTTGATGTAAACTGAAGTTCAAGCACTTAAAATTCAAATATAATTCGGTGTATTTTAACAATATATAACCAGGCACACACACACACACTGTATTTAAACTTCCCTGAACACTTAGGCTTTGAAATCTAAAAAAAAAAAAAAAAAAAACTAATAAATCTTAATTAGTTTTTTTTTTTTTTCGTTATTATTTTTATCAAAGTGTAAGAAAATGTTTCAAATGATTTGATTAAGTTTAAATTTATTCATTTTTAGTGGTTGGAAAATTTGAAAAGGTTCCAAATTTTAAAGAGTTTGGTGTTTTATTAATTTTTTCGGTATCTTATAATAAAATAATCATGTTTCAAAAACTGAAAGCTTTCATTAAATTAAGAAAAATTAAGCGAAAGAATATACTTAAAAAAAGATATAATTTGTCTAACTATATAAAATAGCAGATTGCACTGACACGCCCCAACTTGTTACAGTTTCAAATTAATATGAAACCAAAAGGGAATTGTAACATATTTTACTTATGCGTTGGGACTTTACAAAACTTAAAAAAAACGAGGTAACAAATTAACACTTCCTGTGGTCTAAAGAAATTTCCCCTCGATTTTTTACGATTGCCCCAGGGTCAAAACACGGGGTTCCCTGCGAGCCATAAAACTCCTGCTGTGTTGCTTCCTCCGTCCCTCATTATCTTTCAAGATGTTAAACCTTAAAAGGGGGAAAGGATTTCAGAAAAGTGCGGCTAATCCGCTTTTGAAAACGTTACTTGAAGGCAGAAAAATCCGTGCAGTCCATTTTCGAAGCATCTTTACACTGACGGAATTTTCCGTGCTATCCGGTTAGAGGGTTAAAGAGTGTGTTTTTCCAGAAGACATCAGGAGAGAGGGAAGACCATCTATTTGCATCCTTTTCAGTTCTGGGAACAGAAAAAAGTCCGTTTAAAATAGTGAAGATATAATGAATGGAGCAAGTGACAATGGGTAGCCGTTTTTTTCACTAATGTGTCCCACTACAGCTTAACCAGTGGTGCTAGCCGTATATCTATATGGATAGAACTAGGGACCACTTTGTGGCTTTCAGTGACCGAGAAATCGGCTATTACAGTGGCGGAAGCTTGATGACCGGCGCACGCAACACTTTGGTCGCACACATTTAAATTTTTTAAAAAAGCCATTGTGACTGATGCGAACCATAGGAATAAAGACTTGGAGTCCTATGTTCTCCTTTTCAGGGGCGAGATTGGCCCTGATTTTGTTGTATTGGAATGCAACGTGAGGTTACACAGAGTTAGCTCTTCAGGTCTATGAATTTCTGAAAAGTGAGGATATTCGCCACACACATTGACCAGTCAGATCTTCAGACCTTAAAGCTAGATAGCCTGTATGAGAGGCTCTGAAAAAGAAATTTTTAACTTGACACAAATCTCCGGGGCTATCTTAAACCTGAAAACAGCGCTGCAGAACGAGTGGAACCAATTGTCACAGGAACTCATACATTCCCTTTTTTCCAGTATTAAATCACGTTACGAGGTCTGTATATCAATAAAGGAACCATACCTCCTACTAATCAATTTTTGTGTTATATTCTGCAACTCTAGTTTCATATCTTCCGACTCCAATGAATGCTACTAAAAATCATGCATATGTATTATAACTGTGTGTGTCTAATAATTTGTTTCCTATTTCTTCTTTGTTTGCATTATATATTACATTTTTAGCATTATTTTGCACTTTTTTTAAATTGTTATGTTTATTAAGTTTAAATGCTTATAGAAAAATTTACGTTGCACAAAATTCTAAGTATTTTATATCATATTAAAAAGAATTTAATTCTAAATTTAACACAAAATTGAAAATTCAAATTCTAACAACATGAAAAGGTTATGCTGCAATAACTGTCGATATACGTTAAATACTGATGATAGCAGTGAGTTATCAGAGTTTATTGAGGTTGCCTGTATTCTTTATTACAGCTTCACATCGATGTTTGATTGAGCTGAAAATAAGTTTAAGCCCTTCCTTCATTATTACATGATGGCACGAAACAACTATATCCGCAATTAGTTCTTTTTTATTTGATGGGTACCGCATGCGGACAACAGTTTTCGAACGGTACCCCAAGTTTTCGATAGAAGGGAGGTGAGGACTGTCCCCTTGTCAGGATAACAATTATATTTTGTCAAAAAACAATGACATCAAATAAAAGAGTAGATTAAACACATGTGTGACGAGAAAATGGTATTTCCTTTGTTAAAATTACATAACAGGTGGTTAGTTCAGTGACTATATCTGAAGACTGAAAATTTGTCTAAGATGTAAGGAGACAAATTTAATAAAAGAAAGCAAAGAAAGGCCGAAAAAGGTACACCGCATTTGTTGACGAAAGAAGAACAATAATATTATGTTTTAGAGATTAATGAATTTCGAGGAGATCCATCAGAAATCATCTGAGTGGTGCTGGTGTTTCTGTCAAATCAAAAACCATCAGGAGTAGGTTAGCAGATGTAAGAGTAAAAGATAGAATTCCACGAAAAAAACGTATCTCAATTTACAACAGTGCTAAGAGGGACTAATATGGGTAATGGAACACATTAATTGGAAATTTGATTATTGGTCACAAGTTATATAGAGGGACGAAAATAAAATATCGTTATTCGGTAGTGAGAGCCTAAAATGTGTAAGACGTAGAATAGCAAAAATGCTACATCCTGACTGCATCCAGGCAACTCTGATGTACCCGCATAGTTTTATCATTTAGTCATGCATATCAGCAGATGGTATCGGTCAACATTATATCATCGATGGGACACTGAATGTCATAAAATATATTGACACCATTTTAGAACTCAAGCTTCTGCCTTCCATCAGGGATCTATTTACCAATAATGCTTCATTTATTTTTCAGCAAGCTTCTGCCCCTTGCCACATATTAAAGTAATTGAAAAACTACTACCATTCTAAAATCATTGAGTTGTTGTCCTGGCCAGGAAACAGTCGTGACCTCGATCCTCTTGAAAACTTGAGGCACCGTTTAAAAACTGTTGTTCGAATGAGGTACCCATGAAATAAAAAGGAACTGATTGAGGATATAATTGTTCCCTGGTATCATGAAATAACGAATGAAGAGCTTAAAAATATTTCCAGCTCAATAAAACATCGATGGGAAGCTGTAATAAAGAATAACGACAGCCTCATTAAGCTCTGATAACTCACTGCTATCATCAGTATCTTTCTAATGTATGTCAACAATTATTGAAGCATAACTTTTTTGTGCTTTAAATATTTGAATTTTCTTTTTTGTATTGAATTTAGAATTATTTTTTTAAATGATATTTTGTGCCACGTAAAATTTTCTATAAGCATAAAACTTAAAAAAGTTTCCACAATTTTGGCCACCACTGTGCATATATATATAATGCACCAAATTACTGTAATTCTTATTTAAACAATATGTAACTAAATAACTAGACAGTACAGAGCAAATGTTTATATGTTGAAACTACACGACTATTTGGAGGTCATTCTGCTTTGTGTAGTTGTTTTCTTATCTGTTATTTAGCGTTCGGATAAGACTATAGTATTTTATTATACTATATGTATAAAAATAATATTAACTGTTATAATGTACTTTAATACTCTCTTAGAAAATTTTTACCTATTTTTAATAGTAATTATTTTTTTATATTTATTAAGCATCTAGTATTGCCTTAACTGTTATTGTTATTAACCTTTGTATTGTTCATGAAAGTGCATAAGATGTGTTGCAAGATAATGTTCACGTTAGTATATGATAAATGGTCCAAATTTTAATTATTTGTGCACGTTTAGTTTAGTTTGAGAAAGGTAAATCTCTTCGTATGTTGTTCCATTTGATATCATAAGCTAAATCGCATCTGGAGGTGACATGGAATAATTTAAGGAAGGGGAAATATATCATGACATTCAGAAAATTTTGCATAAATCAATCCCATTATTCAAATAATTTTGATAGTCAGTAGAACTAGAAAATTGTGGAGGCAATTATTTATACTGGATGAAAAGATGTGTCAATACCATGTCTCCCAACAAGTGATTTATGTATATGATTAAATTTAAATATTTTAATTCACTTCTACTTTAAATACTAACAACCGCATTGTGTCATGTCTTCAGTATTTATTTTTTGATTAATTCATGGCATCTACACTTATGCGTATTCATTGTAACCTAATGTAAATATTAAGTAAAAGTTTTGTTTCTATATTTTGACAACAGTTAGTATTGTATTTTCTGTGTGGAATAAATTGTTTGATTTTTGAACGGCTGGAAATTTTATCACTCTTAAAATCAAGAATTATTTTTAATGTTTTGATTTTTTTTAAAGTTATTTTACCTTATTCAACTGCAGAACCAGATACACTGCTAGTGTAACAGGAAGATGATAACGCAAAAAGGATAACGTAATATTTTTTGGCGCCCCGGGTGAGCCTGTAGTTGGTTGTAAATATGGCTAATATTGAAGCGGTTCAAGTGTAGTACAGGGGGGTGCATTTTGGAATTTAGTGATTTTCCTCCAGATTTGGCGATTTTTTTCTAAATATCTTGGTGAGATATTAAACTCATTCTAAAATAAATAATAAATAATTCCGAAAAAAGTAACTTGACGACCGATTTTAGTCACCAAAAGAAAAAAAAAACCTGTGACATGTGCCCGCCCCCATACTACACTTAAACCGTTGAAGCTCTTAAGAAATCAAGAAAAAATGAAAGAACCGTTTTTACAAAAGCTTATGATAGAGTTGAAGAACTGATAGCCCTTGAAGATGTTGATATTTGCGAACTGGGACAGAGCTGAATGTTTTCAAAGGAAAGTTGATCGTTTAGAAAAGATCCATTCGAATACCTTAGAACTTCTTCCCGAGAAAGACTATGATGCAGAATTTGGAGTTGTAGAAGAATTTCGGGATAAAGCTGTACGATTTTAAACGAAAGCAAAGAGAATCATCAACGGTCAACAAAATGTGAGTAGTGTTTTAGATTCAACTAATGATGTCTCTGTTGCAATGAATTATGTTCAAAATGTTGTCATTGATAAAAATAAATTTAAATTACCTAAATTAGAATTATGAAAATGCGATGGCGATATTAAGGAATGGCTTAATTTTTAGAGCCAATTTGAAAAAATTACATGTTGATTCTAGTATTGAAGATTCAGATAAATTTCAATATTTATTACAATCTACCGTTGAAGGGTCTCGTGCTAGAGAAGCAATTGATAGTTTTCCACCAACTGGCGATAACTATTTAAAAGCAAATGACTGTTTGAAAACTTGTTTTGGTCACCATGATTTACAAGTAGAAGTATATATTAGAGAATTGTTAAAATTAGTTCTGAGAAATGCCAATTCAAATTTTAATTCGAATAATTTGTGAACTTTATATGCTAATTTAGAACAACAATTTCGTGTACTTGAAACGCTTGGTGTTACAACTGACAAATGTGCATGTCTACTTTATCCTTTAGTAAAGTCTTGCATGCCAGAAGATTTGCTTAAAGCTTTTCAGCGAGGTTTGAATTTTGATTCTGGCGATGATTCCAAAAAGAGACTAGATGATTTATTAAAATTTTTGAAAACTGAAGTTGAATCGAAAGAGCGGATTAATTTATCTATGGCCGGTTTCGATTTGACGGATGCGACATCATATAAAAGAGAAAGTAAATTAAAGAAAGGCAAAATAATTTACATCGGCTAGTTTGTTGACCTCTTCAGTTGATGCAGAGAATATTTGCGTTTTCTGCAGTAGAAAGCATGAACCGACTAATTGCTTTAAAGCTCAAAAATGTCTTATAAAGAAAAATTGAAGGTTTTAAAAGATAATGTTTTTTATTTTAAATGTTAAAAGCTGGACATAGGGCAGGAAAATGTCGGTGTTTTGTGAAATGCTTGATCTGCAATAAGATGCATTATGCAGTTATGAGCACCGAGTCAAATAAAAATGTAAATAAACCTACATAAAATAATTTGGAAAAAGAGGTTAAAGAGTAGGATAAATCCCTAAATTTGGCAGTATTTCGAATGACCATCAAGTTTTGATACAGACTTTAAAAGTTAAAATAAGAGGTAAAAATTGTAGTTTAATCGTGAGAGCTATGTATGATTTGGGATCTCAAAAATATTATATTAGAAAAGAAATGGTATCTGCGCTTTAGGATTAGCACCTTTACCCCAACAATATTTGTCACATACCTTTTTTTGGAGGAGAAAGGATCAAGGAGAAAGTTCATAATGTATATAAAATTGAACTAGGAAGCTTAGATGGAAGTTTTAATTGTAGTTTTGACGTAGTTGATTAGGATATTATTTGCAATGATGTTTCTTCTGTTTCGTAGGGGCCGTTGATTAAAGAGTTGCAGTCTATGAATATACAAATGTTTGACATAGAAATAAATTAGGGGCCAATTTATATTCTTGTTTGAGCAGATGTTGCAGGTAAACTATTTACAGGAAAGAGAAGAGCTCTATGGAGTGGATTAGTAGCTATGGAAACCTATCTAGGATAAACTCTTATGGGGAAAACTAACTTACTTTCTAAAAAAGAAGATACAGCTATGGTGGTAATTTCGATGTTTGTACGAGAAGCTACTATTTCCGATCTTTTTAGTTTAGAGGTTTTAGGAATAAGTGACCCAGTTCAGAAATGAAAAACAAAAAACTTACTATATTACATTTTGAAGAAACTGTTCTAATAAATACACAAGGGATATACGAAGTTTCACTGCCCTGGAAAAAATAATTTTCCTATATCCAGTAATAAAGATATTGCTATGGAACGATAAGCATCACATCGACTAAATATTGCATCAAGAAACCTTGTTTACAGCTTATGATGATGTGTTCAAGGAATGGGAATTATTAGGAAAAGTTGAAAATGTGAGAGATCCAGTTGGCTGTTCATCTCACCTGCATTGACACTATTTACCACAGAGACCTGTTGTAAAACAACATGGGACAACTAAGATATGCCCAGTTTTTGATGCCTCTGCCAGACAATTTGGATCCCCATCGCTCAACCAGTGCTTAGAATCTGGACCAAATTTATTTGAACTAATCCCTAATCTTCTCAGATTTAGAGAACATAAATATGGCATATAGTTACCGATATAGAGAAAGCTTTTTTAATAATAAGTGTGCAACCAGAAGATATAGAAATTTTATCAAATTTTTCTGGTTGTATAGAAAAGAAAATGTAGTTCTAAAAACAATGCGGCATACACGCGGGGTTTTTGGTGTGAAAAACAGCCCTTTTTCTCTTAGAAGCTGTACTTGAACATCATCTGAAATAATATCTAAAAAATTTGAAATATAGTCAGAGAACAGTCGATATACTTCTTCGAAGTTTTTTTTTTTGTAGATGATTTAATTACAAGTTTAGACAATGGAGCAGAAATATTCCCTTTTATCGAGGAGAGTCATAATATCTTGTCTGAAGGAAAATTTAGCTTGAGAGGATAAATGTATACAGGAGATGATGACCCAGAACAGGTCAAATCAGTTCTAGAATTGATTTGGAATAATAAAGAAAATGAACTGAAAATTAATTTGGATTGTGTAGAAAAATATAAAAAATTGAAATTGTATCAAAGAGAGTGATTCTTTCCGTTATATATATATACATAGGTTTTTGATCCTATTGGATTTTTATGTCCTGTCCTTTTAATTCCAAAACTAATGTTACAGAAAATGAGGAAAGACAACATCCCGTTGGTTAGAGAAGTTGAAGATAATTTGAAACTTGAATTTATAAAATGGTTTGAAGAGTTAATTTCCTTAAAAGTTGTCTGTTAGCCGCTGTTTTTCTCCTGTTATAAGTGGTCAACGTAATCTAAGCATTCATACATTTTGTGATCCCAGCCAATTTGCATACGCAGCAGCTGTTTTCGTTCGTATAGAGTATTCTGATGTTGCTCATGTAAATCTTTTGCTGCTAAAAGAGAATTTATCCAGTTAAAACCGTCACTATTCCTCATCTTGAGTTGATGGCTGCAACGATAGGAGCTTGACTATGCAGATCTGTTCTCATCGTACTCCAGTGGGACAATGTGAGAGCAACACTACTGGACCGATTCCATCACGGTATTAAGTTGGATTCAGCGAGAAGAACTTTGGTCAGTTTTTGTAAAAAATAGAGCTCAAGAGATAAGAGAACTGACTGATCCAACTTCGGGGAAAATTTTTCTAGGAGCTCTTAATCCTGCTGCCCTACCTTCAAGAGGGTGCTGTGCTCATCAACTATTATGCAGTAGATGGTGGAAGGGACCCAAATGGCTTCTACACACTGAGGAAAACTGGTCAGTTACTAAACCTATATTTGACGAGCCATCTATTTTAAAAGAAAAACGAAAAACAAATCCAACTTCCAAGAATCTCCCATTTGTGTGTTCTTTAAATCAATTTGAAAATAGTGGTAAAAACAATAACGAAGATTCAGGTTTGTACTACTACTATTTTTCAAGCTGTGATCGACTGGTACGAATGATGGTTTAGATCAGTGCTTCTCAAACTTTCGATACTGGCGCCCTCTTTTCGACCACAATTTTTTTCGCGCCCACTTATATATTTATAATGTACTGAATGCAATAATAATGCACTTTGACGCTAAAGCTACAAAAGGCGATTTTAATTATAAACCATACAAATTAGTAACATAAGTATACTACTTTTAAGCAAGAAATATATATATATATATATATATATATATATATATATATATAAATATATATAAAATAATAGAATAAGTATTATGTTATTTTTCCTCTCTCTAACTTTTAAATTGAACATATTGAAAAATGCGGTAGCTGCTTAGAAGACAAGATATAGATTTCTGCTAAATATAGAAAAAGAACTCAGAGGGTCAATTTCTAATCATAAGTGAATGGCTACGTCAACAAACAAAACTGCCGCATTTGGAGTGAAGCTAATTCACAAGTGTAAACCGAAACACCGTTACATCCAGAAAACTGACTGGTGCGATTTATGGGCTGGTGGAATCCAAAAACGATAAAGGTCACAACGTTACAGTCAATGGTGATCGGTATTGAGCCATGATTACTAACTTTTTCATTCCTGAATTGAACAATCATGATGTCCAGGAGCTGTGGTTCCAACACGATGGCGCAATATGTCACACAGCTCGTGCCACAATTGATTTATTGAAAGACACGTTTGGTGACCGCTTAATTTCACGTTTTGGTCCTGTGAATTGGCCTCCAAGATCTTGTGATTTAACACCGCTAGACTATTTTCTGTGGGGCTATGTAAAGTCATTGGTCTATGCGGATAAGCCACAGACGCTTGACCATTTGGAAGACAACATTCGCCGTGTTATTGCCGATATACTGCCACAAATGTTGGAAAAATTCATCGAAAAGTGGACGTCCAGATTGGACTACATCCGAGCCCGCCGTGGCAGTCCTATGACAGAAATCATATTTAAAATGTAATGCCACAAAATTATATTTCGAATGAAAAAAATTCATGTCAATGGAATAATACATTGTTGTTTTATTGCAATTTAAAGTTCTATATGTCTCAAAAAACACCCTTTACTTAGAATTATAATCAATCGGAAAAAATCAAGGGCTTTAGGGGGGACCCCTGGACCCTTTCCTTATGTGCGCCACAGAAGTTAAATAATGAACAATAATATAGAATTCCGATGAAGAATAATTGTATTATCTTTAATATTTAAAGAAAAGAGACTTCAACATGTTTTAATCCGGGAGCAGGCGCGCACTCGATACGGTCGAGCAGGTTTATTGAGTCACCCAATCATTTTTTTTTATAATTATTTTATTGTACACAATACAAATCGTGATTCCAGTGAATAATATAATTGAGAGAAAGTTTAATTACCTACTTTCAAGGACTTTCCATATTTTCTTTGGTAACAAATAAACAGTTTTGACAGAATTAACGATTCCGTAATCTGTGTGTTCCGCGTGACCAATTACTGGTAAAAAGTGTATTCATTATGATAATATGTATGTTACTGCTAAAAAAATTGTGTAAAACGTTTTTCGTTATGCTTTATATGTTTGAGATAATACTCACAAAAATATGTCTTGTCCAAGTAATCCTTCAAAGTGCGTTTGTTCTCCGTGGTTTTCCAAATATCATAAAACTCTTTTGCATGGAAAAAAGCGCAACAGAGAAATACATTACTTAAAACTTCCCTAAATGAGAAACAAACACATAAAAGAGGGGTCATAACTAACAGTATCAATAACTTAGAAGGTCAAACAGATTACAGCTCTATAATGTGCAGTATTTCAAAAATAATGACAGTGATGAATTTTTATGTTCCTAAATTTTTTCGATTCTGGGATCTGTTTTTTCTCTGAAACAGTAGTATGTTAGGTTTAAAAAGAAAGCGTAATAAAAACTGTCATCATGGGATTACAGCAAATCAAATAAAATTTTTTTATTTGATTATAGGATCGCAGATAGCTACTTGGATATTGAAGAAATTTTTATTTGTGATGACTTAATATCGCACGCGCCTTTAAATTATATCAGAGTAAAAGTGCATTTTTTATTATGTCTGAAAGTATATTTTGTTTTAATTCACTCCAGTAAATAAATTGTTTTTTAAATCTTTTATTTTCGATATGTTCGCGCCCCCCAGGGGGAACGCCCCACAGTTTGAGAAACAGTGGCGTAGATGAACAGATTTATTTTTAACAGTAGGAATCCTGCTTCCCGAGTCACGGGTGAATTATCCTACGCGGATCTAAAACAAGCAGAAATAAAATTGTAAAGAAGCTACAAGGGGAATACTTTAGTCATGATGTTAATAGAAAGAAATTAATTCTTTAGCAACATACAAAAGCTGGACTTGTAAACAATTTTCAATTTTTGAACTTAAGATGGAACTTTCAGAAGATATATCATATATTTTTTGTGTCTTAGTATATTAGAAATGTTTATTGTATTGAGTTATTCTATGGAATTTTTAAATGTTTGGTAAGCTAAGTTGTCTTTCGACAACTTAAGGTGGGAGGATGTCATGTCTTCAGGATTTATTTTTGGATTGATTCACGGCATCTACACTTGTGCGCATTAATTGTAACCTAATTTAAATATTAAGTAAAAATATTGTTTCTGCATTTTGACAGCAGATAGTATTGTATTTTTTGTGTGAAATAAAATATTTGATTTTTGAACGGCTGGATATTTTATCGCTCTTAGAATCCAGAATTATTTTTAATGTTTTGATTTTTTAAAAGTTATTTTGCCTTATTCAACTGCAAAACCAGATACGCTGCTAGCGTAACATAGTTATTTATTTGCATAAGTAATAACTTAATACATTGTTCATAATGGCAAACATGATAATTATTTGAAAAATGAAATTTTTGAAAATAGGGAATGTGTATGAAAATGAAAATAACTATTTAATTTAACATTAACACAAAACATAATACTTTCATAATCACAAAATATTTTTAAATACGTCTTAATAACCCCACAGGAATTTAACTTATTTAGTTGTTTTAAGAACAAACTAAGTAAACAATGTATTAATGTAAATGAAGGAATCATTAAATGCCGTACATATGTAAGCAAATCTGCCAAAACTGTTCCTTAGAACAATAAAGTAAACAACTTTGTTATAAAACAATATTCTGATCTCCTATGACAAGGTTGATTATATTTCAATGTCAGATTTTAAAGCAAAGTCAAGACAATGACGAGAGCTAAACATGAGCTTAAACCTCACTCTCTAAATCCCTATACCACGTTGACATAAAGCACTTAAGTGCCGAGATATTCATTGTACATTAAACACCCTCATGGCTGATTTCAAGTGATATTAGGAATCAAACCCATGACACTTGACACAAATAATACCAAAATTTTATCTACTGCTGGACCCTCTGAAATATGGTCAAAATGTCTCTGTACACTATAAACATAGAAAAGCGTAGAGGAAGAATTGTTAGATAACATATGAAACATTTGATAATAGACATAACTTAATTCTAAAACAGGGGTTGGCAACCTTGTATATGTAATGAGTGAGTGGAAATGAACGTCGCACTGTTCAGCTACACGAGAACCTTTGGCGACGGACCTCGTAATTTTAATCCAAGGTAAAGTGACGAGGACGGCACCTGATCTGACACCCCCTCTCCTAACGACCACAACAACGGGAGGATGTTTGAACTCTGGACAGATTTAACGTGCATCGCTCCATTACACCGTGGGTCTTCAGCGTCACTAGGCACGAACGCATGACATATCTGCCATGAGTCCGTTACTTTGGCCACTAGTCTACCGCTGCTCTAGGGCAGTGGGCAACTTTGTTGGTTGGTATCTATTCAGCGAACTACACTGCAGAAAATATTTGAAACACATCGATAATCTCAGTAATGCATACGAAGTTATGGAATAGAAATAAAGAATATAGATTTAGAGTTTTATTATAGTTATATATGAATTTTGCATCAGTATACTTATAACCATACCTATAACCATTCATCATTATACTTATAAGATACTTATAACCATAAAAATAAACATAAAGTATAACTATTCTTCCAATATAAATAAAAAATTAAAGTTCTACATATATTATGCATTCTGTATCTTTTAAACATATTTATATAAATAAAAAATATCAGTATACCCTTTCTCAATACAGTGAAATGAAAATATAAATATGTTATGTGAACCTTGTGTGTGTGTCCTGCGCCACTGTCTGCTGCTTTTTACTATACCAGAGGTATAGTTTGGGAAAACTTCAATTGGTGAAGCAAAGGTCATAATCAGTGTACCTTAAATAATATAGTAGTCAAAATCTCAAAAGGAATATTTGTTCTGGTAAATTCACCGCAGGATAATAGGTTGAATTTAATGAAATTAGGTAACCACTGACTGTGTGTGATAGAGAGTTGATATAATACAAAAATAAATTTTAAAAATTACCTTAGATAATCATGGTAAGCATGCTTGATTTTGTGTATTGTCCTTAAAGAAGAGAAATCTGGAAAGTTAGTTAAAAATGGAAGCAAAAAATTACTAATAGGTAGTACGACCATCTCTTACAATTATATAGATTTCATAACGTTTCCGGAATTCCTCTAGAAACTGAGAAAATTTTTGAATCCCTGTGGTAATGCATGAGTGGCCAACCTTTTAGGAAAGAGTGCCTCCATCTGATAAAAAAAGTTATGTTTGCCACTTCAAAAGTTTTTAACAAACGAAAAACTTTAAAAGGAAAAAAAATTATTATATATGAACTTGTTGTGGGATTTTTACATAAAAAGAATTTTTTTAAGCCAGTCGAAGTAGCGGAAATTTAAAAATAATGTAATAAATCAGACAAAAGTACCAACTCTTCGATTTTATTGTCAATAATTTTTTACATTTTCACAACCAGTTGGGTTAGGTATAAAATAAAAAGGATTAACTATAAACATTTACTTCTAAAAAATTATCAAACAGTCAGTACATACTAAACCCAGCTTTTGATTTTGCCATTTTTTATTACGTCATCTATATTAGGATTTGCTGTTAAAGTGCAAACAAAATTAGATTGTTGCACATGCATAACTGTTAATTTGTAGCGATATTTTGAGTTCATATTTATGCTCATAATATAAAACATTTGTTCATATATACATATATGTTGATCTAAACCCTAAACAATATCTAACAGCCAAATCGTGTAAATTTGGAAAAATATTTGTGTTTACAAATTTTTAAAATTCAACATAATTCGGATCAACCTGAAGTTGAAATAAGTTCCTTATATTTGCTTTTCAGAGTAGAATATAGCTATATATTCATAATTCAGATTTAGATTTCAGGTGGGTAACAATTAACACCTTGCAGAGAAATTGAAAAGGGGTTTTGAAAGATATCATCATTTTTTCCCTATCATCTTGAAAGTTACCACACCTACCACTGAAAGAATTATCCAAAATGGGTTTTAAATTCATAAATATATCGTAGCTCGGAGTAACGACAAATCGGGTTGTTCCTTCTCCACCAAGGACTGCTACTCCATCAGGCACCATTAACAACTATGATATGGGATAGAGGCTCACTCTGCGAGTTATATGCTCAACGACAGACAGCGACTGTAGCTCGGAGTATTGTAAGCTTAAGTAGATAGTTTATAAATGTGTTAATCTTTTTTTCTCCAAATTCGAGGTAAACAAAAAGTTTGATCTCAAAAGAAGATGCATGAGCTCAACCAGGTTAGGAGAAAAACAAAAGAAAAATCCAATAGCCAATCTTCCCTCTTAAATAGCAAGCTCTCATTGGACAGTTCATTATTTTCATCCAGACATTTAAAGACCCACTCCTTCAAATTCTAAAATCCCGCAGACCCAGTTGACACAACAATGAAGCAGTGCTATTGTTTTGTGATAATTTTGTAGCGTAATCTGATTAAGTGCTTTTAAAATAAATTTCGATGTTTTTTTGTAAACAACAGCATTTTAATAAAATTCTAAAAACAAATTTTTTATTATTATATTTTCATTTTTTTATAATTTTCAGTAAATCTTCGTTTTCTATTGTTACAACTATTGCTACGAGTTGGCCACCCATATGGTAATGGATTTATGGCTTTATTTGCGTCACGGTTTCTCTACCTTAGAAATGCTACTTTCAGCTCCTGAATAGCCCTGGATCTGGGAGGGGGACAGTTGTCGTTGTCTTTCTAAAAGCATCTTAAACACACTCTGTAGAGTAAAAATCTAAAAAACAGAATTACGTGTATTTCCTACTAATATCATTCCTTTACAGAACTTCTCCGGTCAGATGAATTATTTCACACAGAAGTAGTCATCTATTAGAATAGCAACATGGTCAACTACACCCCTGAAACTGTAGTATTCTTCACATAGGCACCAAAATGACGTCTGTATATATCACAGCTGTCACCGAGCCTTTGGCAAAGATAAAAAAAGTTTATAAACCTATCCAGCATGATGTTTGTTTAATCAACGCCCACTTATTTTATCATACCACTGTTTCATACATTTTTCTTTCTTGGATGTTTTATGTAATGGATTCCTCGTTTTCTGAATTTGAAGAACATGTCAAGAACCAGGGATTACACCTGAATATAGATTCATCAGTAAACAAACGGTCCGATACTCCTGTAATGTCACTACTTTCTGCACTATGTTAACTGAGTTCTCTCTTATGTTCTTAGAAGTGAGCTCTGGGTATCAACAGCAATTATCCTGTAAATAGACATACCTCAGAAACTTTAATGCTTGGAAATAGGGTCACATTTTTTTAAAAATTTTATGATAACACTGAGAAGATTTTGCACTTACATTATGCCTCTCAAAAATGAATAAAGTTGTAATTGATTTATATCTATGGGTCTAGACCTTGCTTAAATTTTTTTCCGAATCCGGTTTCATTAAATTGTTATGAGAAATTGCTTAACACGGGGAGTTTCTTGCGCGCGCAATATGGTTTTCAGAATGCTTTGATCCAAGTATTTTGATAATACACCATCTCAATCTTTTTTGCTACTCATTTTAATTAGTTGCTTTTGAATTCTACCGAATGGTGCAAGAAATTGTCTTGAAAGGCATAGTGGTTTGCGAACGTATGGAATGCCGTATTTTATCTTATGAAGCATTTTGAAGCATGTACATTGTTCCATGCGTTTGTGCCTTCTTGCGTAATTGATATAAAAATATACATATTTGCTTAGAAATTTCTGTTTTATCTGCCATTGAATCCTTGTTAAAAAATTTGATTTAGAGAATAATGAGATAGTAAGATATTTGTTATATGTTAAGTCAAAAATCATATTAAATTTTTCAGAGAATCGAGAAAGACAAATTTATTCTAGTAATTTTCCAATTTTTTTTCATATATAGGAATATTTTTCTTTGCTGAATAAGATACAAAATAACATAGTAAAATATTTAGTTAGCTTCTTTGAAATAAAATATATTTGCTTACTAAATTTCACTCATTAAATACTTTTGCTTTTTTGTAAAAATAAAAGAATCCTTTGAATATATGGATAGCTAACCTACAGAAAATTGATTAGCTTTATATGAATGCAAATAAAATTTGAACGACTAAGAACATTACTATGCATTATAAACTACTTAAAAATTAAAATGATTTTTGTGAGTTGGCATTTTGGATCAGATAAATTAACTATAATTTATCATACTTATATAATTAGATAAATAAAAAAAATTTCGAAGCTTCTTCAGGATTTTATTTTAAAATTAATAAAGGAAATGCAAAATACTCTTGTTTCTTATGCAGTTTTATTTTATTAATCTTTTAAAAAGTCTTTCTGGACAATTTTAATTTTAACGTTTCTCCAATATGTTGATTATATTATTTAGGATGAAAATCTTTTTCAAGCATTTATTAATAACGTTTTGTATATATTTCGTTCTTTTAAAACTTTTTAATGCATGCATTCGATTTTGTAACATATTTTACTTGCAGCGCTCCTTAAAAATTATTATTATTATTATTTTAAAACATAAAAGAGATAAGAATTTTTCGCTTTTTCTCTTATTATTTTTTCTTTTTTGTAATCGCTTATATTTTTCCATTAAATTTGATTAAGTAATTTTAGTGTAAATATAAAAATTTATGTCACGTTTTTTCGTTCAGTAATCTGCTTATTATCAAATGTTTTTTTAAGTTTCTGTACAAAAAATGTTTTAAAATTAATTGTAACTGCTAGAAATTAAGAAAAAGCAGTGATTTTTATAAAATAACTATTTCTTGTGTATTGTTTCAGTTAATGCCTCACGTAAGTCTTGCCTTACTACTTTTTAAATCTCATTAAGATATAATGTTATGGTGTACTTTTTAAAATTTATTTATGATGGAATATACGTAACTTAATTTTTTATTCTTATCTGATTTGATTAATATTTTTAATAGCTTATTTTTGAATTCATTATTTTCATAACGCTTCTAATATGTATTACTTACACGTAAGACAAAATAATTTTTACATTGAAAACAATATTATACATTTTAGCTTTTCCAATATTTTTTTTGAAAAAACTGTTTGGCAAAATTATTTAAAATGTAACTTTCGATACTTGAGTTTAGGTAAAGAGCTAATTACGTTTTCTTAAAGTAACCATTTTTGTGCTCATACTCTCAGTAGTATTTTTAATGTGCTAATACATTGCATGCGCAAAAAAAATTGTTCCAGATATTTACAGTTAATTACTTGTCAACTTGCTCAAACTCTAAGAAACAAACTTAAAATGAACACATTATTTTTTAGCTAGACAGAATAATTTATTTACAACAAAAAGAAAACGTTTTAGGTTTAAAAAATGGCTTTTTTTCTGGAGGATTTCAAACTTCAATTTCCAAGCAATATCTTTAGAGAATTTTTTCTTAATAATAATAATTGCAATTATTTTCTTAGTGGATATATTTTTATTTCTAATGTAAAATGTTTTTTATTCAGTCATAATAATCTTCATTTGAATGTATCTTTCATAATTTTAAACTTAAACATGACTCTGATTTAATCATTTCATTTTGTGTGATTGTTTTTCTTTTCATTCAAATAAAAATAACTAATTTCTAAAATATAAGGAATCTGAAAGAATATTTTATTAATTTGAAATAAATGTTTTTGAAAAAAAATGTCTTTCATAATATATTTGCATAATAATTTAGGAATTAATATTTAATTAATATATTTATAACAACATATAATAAATGAAAAAATGAAACACACACACGCATATTAATTTGCATTGATTAAAATTATTCCTTTCTTAATTTCAGAAATATTTTTTTCTTCTCAAACAAATATTTTTAGCCAATTATGCTGTGAAAATAATGTATCACTTTTTATATTGAAAGCGTATAAATGATGTTTTATTCTAAACACGTATTGCTTTTACAAACGTAATATTAGGATTTTAGACATTTATTTCACATTCATTTGTTTAATAATTTTAGAATAATTCGATTTAATTTATTCATTGTCCTTCGGGAATTAATTCTTTTTTTCTTTTAATAAATCTGCAACATTTCCTGGTGAGAAATGATTCATATTCTTTCAAGATTATGCACAACAATTTTTTCCCATTTATTTTTCATTCTACTTCAAATCTTGCATTTTATTTCTTAAAAAAGAAAAAAAGCAAGGTAATATTTTTCATTTATATACAAATATGAAGTTATACAAATTTTAAAATTTAATCCTAATTTTGCATAACTCTAAAAAAATTAAAGCGAGTTTATTAGTTTTTATTTTAGTTATGGAAGTCATATATATATATTCATAACCTTCACATCAATGTTGCTGTAATTTTTAGCATTATTTTCTTCATTGATACTATGCTGCTCGAATTAATTGGGACAAACATGTTTTTCATGTGTCTGAGGTGGTATGCGATAACCAGTGATGTCCTGAACCACCTCAAATCAGCTATATATCTATTTAGAGGTAATGTGATGGATCATTTAAAAATAATAATTCATTTGTTTAACTGGTTTTAGAGTACCAGTAGCTCAGTTGTGAGCCTTTAAGTGCTTCACACCAACTGGTGGTTATATTTATGCGATCCGTGTAACACGTGTTATTTTTGCTTGTTCAAAGATGGATATTACTCCGAGAAGAAGCGTTCTGAAATAATTTCGCTTAATGGACACACTTCTATGACTAAGATAAATATAACTACGGCAGCTGGAGTGGGTAAATCAAGTATTTTAAGAACATTTCAAAGCAATCAGGAGGCTCCTTCAAATAATTCTTTAATTAATAGCACTAGAAATAACACTTCTAATAATAATTATTCAATTTAATAATTATATTAATAACGCTTATAATAGTAATTTTTCCTTTAACAATTCTAACTATATTTTAGTGTTAAAAAGGCTATTGTAAAATGATTAGTTGAATAATGTGTTTACAGGAATACAAGTTGAAAAATAAAGTAATTTTTAATGATGGAAGTAAAGTTCTAATGCTATAATATATTTAAAATTCAAAAAATGATGTTGTCAGTCGCAAAATAAATGTAAATTTACAAAAATAAACTCTTCTTTAAACAATTACTTTATTCTAAATCACGATTTTCACTTTGAAACAATTCTTAAACATAAACGATTTTCACTTTTGAAACAATTCTTTAACTTACATGCATATTTGATATATTTTAACATTTTGTGAATATTCTATTGGATATTTTTAATCAGGGTTTTTAGAAATGTAGAATCCTGAAGTACATTAAGTAACTTATTACAAGTTTTTAAACTGCAAATAAACATTAAATACATTTTTTGTGTATTTTGAAATTATTTGTGGATATACAAGGACAATATAATAAACATTAATCTAAATATGGAATACATATATATGTTTCTTAAAAAAACAAAGAATATATTTTTGTTCACTTTAATACAATTGTACAAAAATGAATACTTTGTACAGATAAATAGGCTTTCGTCTGAAAATAAAAGGATGTAGATTTTCAGGTGTTTGAGACACAATTGATTTTAAACGTAATTTAAATGCTTAAGTAGTCGAACTGCACATCCAATAACATCCACATATAATTGATTTTTCAATATGTTTTTTGAAGAAAAATGAGTGCCGATCAAAAATTATAAAGATTGTTCACCAACCTAAAAGAAAATAATTTGAAATCAGTCGCAGTCTCTAAAAATCGCAATTTTATACAACTATAAATTAAAGCTTTTGTATTGTGCTGCATATATGTGTTTACCTTTTTCATAAAACTATCTTATTAATCACATTTAAAAGAAAAGGTGTATGTAAACAATATATTCCTTTTGATCACAAACGCAAAACAAAATAAATAACTAATTGGTAAAATAAAAAATAATACTAATAACACATCATTTTTTTTCAAAATTCATTAAATCACAATTGATTTGAAATGATACCCCCACTATAAAAAAACAAAAAATTTAACATAATATTAGAAGGTACTAGAAACAATTTTATGTAAAAAAATTGTACATCCAATTATTTCTTTTGACAGTGAATGCTATACTGAAATTCCCGTCTTAAGTAATTGTAAGATATAGGTAACTGTGTTAAACTGGATATTTACTTTGAGTAATTTGAATTTTTCCCATTTATCATATACTTTACACACTTCTATCAAAAAACTAATTTATAACCTTAAAATTTTTAGGTAGTCTTATGAATAATTCATGCATCAAAAATATTTCAGTAAGGGTTTCTACATGATTCTTCATTTTAATTTTCCTTAATTCCGTCCCATACAGCGCTAAATATTCTTCTCTGTCGAAATCAACTTTAAATAAGCATACATCCCACACACAGTTTTGTTGTTGTTTGAAACTTATTTCAAGAGATTTTTTTTTATATTTGGAAATGTAAAAAGAAAGTATGAAGAATTCTTCATATAAAAATTTGTAATTTTAATGTTCCCTTTTACATAAAAATAACAACACGATTCATTGAAGTAAAATTCATGTGAATAATTGTGTGAGTTTGGATTGAGAAGAAGAAATTGCAAAGACACTGTAAAAATATTACATTTTATTTACTCTTTCATTTGAAAGCAAATGCTAGTTTCATTTTATTTACATATAGTATGATGTATTATAGTATTTAAAGGCATAAAAATAAACTCCATTTTTTCTCAATGGGTCGATTATTGACAATACGTAAATAATATTCAGTTTGTTAAAAATAAATACTTACGTTCAGAGGTGTAAAATATAATATATGTATTAGTCATATTTAAACATTTCGATTATTTCTTGATTTTAATATTTTTATTTCCAATGAGGCTGTGATTTAGTAATTGCAAACTTAATACACTCCCCGGGGATGGGATCATTCTTTTTAGTACCACCCAACGACGACCAGTCTCTATTTTAATAAGAAATATCCTTTCTTTAAGTGGTTATTGTATCGATTTTTTAAAACCAATCGCTATATTGTTGTATTTGCAAGACATTATCATAGTAAATTTCTGAAAAATTAAAGATGAAGGTAATTTTAACTATACGTAGTTTAGTAAAGAATATGCCTACTGTTTTGAGTATATGAAATAAAATTCAAATGGTTTTTTACACTTTCTCCCAGCAATTTAAAATAAAGAATATTTTCCTCTAAGATTATCAAATATGAGTGACTTGTGTCTGAAAAATTTCTATTATGCTGTAATAAAAAAATGTTAACAAAATGAAAACAGTTATAAAATTAATCTTCTATTTATTACAAATATGAAGAAGAATAAACAAAGTGGAAAAGTGGAGCAATTTTAATATTGAAATTCTTTATTTATATGTAAACAACACTGCAAAGTTTTGGTTGCTGAGGAAGTAAGAAGCACATCCAAAATAGAATTAATTCTCAGAATATGTCTAGTTTGGCTCTTATTTCTTATAAGTACGTTTGGATTTAAGGTCACATTTTTGGTATTGTGGCGAAATTGTAATCATGATTATTTATTCTATAAAATACATGCAAGAAACTTTATTTCTGATAAATTGTGAGGAACTCAATATATACAGAGAATAAACAAAAATATTTTAGGTTGTAAAACACAATTACATTTTAAAAACGGAATATTTAATAAACTGCAAATTAAATTGTATAAATTTGCACTAAGCGTGCACTCTGTGTGATTTTCATTTTCAGATATTTGTTTTATTCATAAAATCTCAATGTTTTCCTTAAATTTAGATTTTTTTTTGTTTTGAATAATCAAACATGCAAATAGGTGCGAAAATTATTTTATAAAACCCTGAAAATATATTAAAATAGATAAAGATATACTTTATAAAATTAAACTATATAACATTTAATTTAAATTCAAGCATATATTAAGATCATGAAAAAAATGTATAAAAATCATGCACTCAAAAAATGCATGTAATTTATTCAACACATTAAAATAAAAACTGTTACTTTTTCCCCCTTTTTTGTAGAAAAAAATTAATTACTGAACTATGTGGCAAATTTATATTTAATTCTAA
Organism: Trichonephila clavipes; assembly: GCA_019973935.1. Lineage (NCBI taxonomy): Eukaryota > Metazoa > Arthropoda > Arachnida > Araneae > Nephilidae > Trichonephila > Trichonephila clavipes. The sequence goes on from BMAU01015852.1 coordinate 66,402, forward strand.
GTTACATTTATTTTTGAGCAATTCAAATACCATCACTAACGCAAGAAATTAAACAAGTTTTATGTGTTCATCATAATCCAAAAAAATATACAATGTAGCTGGATGTTTAAATTTCAAACGTCCACACCACCGTTATCTAAAAATCTTTTTCAGGGACTCGGTTTCATTCAAACATATATGATGCAACCTCTTCTGAGGAAAAGAAAATTTATTTTCTTCTTTATCCCTCAAATTCACATTGCTGCCGAACGTAAAATTTTATAAAATTCCTTTTCCTTTGGCTTCAGGGCTACATACAGAAAAAGAGCTAAAACAAATCCAAAAAGGAAAAAAAAAAATGAAGTTTACGTTGAGGCAAAAAAAAAAAAATAGAGGTTCAGAAAAGGCAAAGAAAACACGGATAAAGTTACCAAGTCGGCGAAGGACCAAGGAGATGAGTTTTCGTCTTGAAATAAGACAAGAAATGTCGCATGTACGCGAGCTCATATCGCTCTCCCTCCAGGCTAGAAAAATCCGAGAATTTGCATAGGTAATATTGAACAAGCTGTTCTACGCCGATGCGCTCTGAGTTTTCATTTCACCATTTAAAGCCTCGAGCGACCGTTGTGTTTTTTCATTAAAATTTTTCTAACTGATCAATTTGCAGAGCGTTTATGCGCTTTTAGAATATGATAATGCAATTTAATGAAAGGAAATCAGTTCTTTACTAGATTATTTTAAAGTCAGCCGAATAATCTGAGAAGGAAAAGTTTGGAAGAGCATTTCGATGGTTTTAATTGCTTTATCTCTGAAATATTATTCTTGGGAAATAATTTAAATGAAACGGATGAGTTTTGATCTGTGCATTTTTTATTTATATGAAATCTTATTTTTGTAATTATGTCTAGATAATAAACTATTTTGAATGAAGCAAATTAAAAAAAAAAAAAAGTACCTAGTTGTCTTACAGAGATTGTATAAAAATACATAAGCAAGTGTTTCTAGTGTTTTCGATTTTTTCAATATAAGTCAATTTTATACATGTGCATTAGTTTTTCCTTTAAAAGTGATTTTTAAACAATTAGTCTCAAAATAAGCAACACTCAGTTATGTGATTTAATATATAGGAATTTAAATACTCAGAATAAAGCATTAATAAATGAAAAACTAATGTGCAAAAAAATAGCAGCCAGAACAATTTTTATTAAATTGAGAAAATAATTCGTACAGATAAATATATGAATTTACTATTTAAAGTATATTATCTAAGTAATCTGTATATTTATTAAATATTCATTAATTGCATTTGATTTCTTGCTTATTATCTAGATATTTTCGGAAATTCCTATTAAAATGTCACGTACTCAAAAGATCATCAAAATTTCAAAATATTTTTAGTGGTTCATATGATACCCTGATTCATTTCAGACATGCGTGCAAATTTCCAGAGTTATTTTTGTATATTTTATACAGTTATTGAGCTATGTTTAATGTCTCACATGAGACTAAACAAAACTACCAAGCCACTTTTCAGATCATCAACAAGAAAAGAGACATATGAATAATGAATTAATTATTTTTTACTTCACGAAAATGAATATTTAAAGTAAAATGAGCTAAACCACTTTATTCCGATTGCTTACGAGTGGTTTACATTGAATTATGAGTAATTATATGCCTGAAACTTTCAGTACATATTTGTAAGCGTACTCTGGGCCGTAGGTAGCCTAGTGGTTAGAGCAGCGGACTCCAGATTGGAAGGCCTGGGTTCGATACCCGTGCCACCAAATACCCTCCGAGTACACACGGAGTACATGTTTGTTAAATCAGTGGGTCCTAAAGTCTTGTGGGCTGAAGCACGAGGGCAGGGGGCAGGACAATATTTCCCTCCCCTTCAGTTCCTTGTCAAAATTGTGGAGGTGGAGGTGGAGATAGGTGGTGTAGCCATATCTCGTCCATTCGGGGAATTTCGCCGAGCTAATTCATACTGTCACCTGTATGGTGCTCAAGGCCTAGGCCAACGACAGGTGTTCTTCTAGCCCCTTGCCATGATGAATTTTTTGGGCCTCGTTCTGACTACATCAGGCAGGCGACATTGGCCACAACAATACACATACACAACACGCATGTGTACTCTGATATTTAATAGAAGTATTGAAAATATGTTTTATAATCAGAACTTTTGCTTTACTGTATTTTTCAATTAAGAGATAGAGATAATTAGTTCAATATAATTTCAATACAAAGTTTAAGTACATCAATCTTGGGTTTTTAAAAGTAAAACTAAAGCTTTAAAAGTGAAAATGTTTAAGAAGTAATACCAACACGTTCAAGTAATAACAAGCTCAAAGATGTATCAAAAAAGAAACCTGAAGGGTCCAAACTTGAAAAAGGTTTGCAATAATTCTTTAATATTCGAAAAAAAAATGTTAAGGTAAACAAAATTCCCAAAATAAGTAATTGTTTTTATGCATTTAAAAAATCTTTTCAAAATAATTTGTGTATTTCTAGCAAAATTCTAATTTGTGGGCTTTTAAAAGAATTGATTTTCTCAAAATATAAAAGCTTTGTTCGTTTGTTTCCTTTTATATGTATATTCGTTAAACATAATATTTTATTCTTGCAAATTTTTTCAGTTTTAAATTTTGATTAATAGTTTATGAATTTTAAACTTCTCTAAATGATTTTGTACCATGCTGTTTAAGGAATGAAAATTTTAAAACGAAATTGTTTTATGTTAAACTTTTATTTACATCTTATTGTAAAACATTTTATAAAAATTGAGTGTGGAACTCGCTTTTTATTTATGCTCTGGAACATAGGTTTGTAGAATTGTACATGGAATTAACTCTACGATGTAAAAATCAATTTAAAAAAATCAATAACAGCAACATATGGAAGTCCATTCACAGTTTAATGCAACTTATAATAACTTATGGAAAAAATTAAGAAAACTCTTAAAAAAAAATGTTAAGAAATTTAAATTTTTAAGTATTTTGTATATTAAATAAATTTGGAATTTTTTTATATAGAATTATTATACCATATATAAACTTTTACAAAATACAACAAAAACCTAATTCCAAATATTAAAAAAAAAATATTTTCAGATTGTATCGCGTTGTCTTAGGGTATCCGAATACGTTCGGAACAATGGTTTTCAAAAGCGCATAAATGGATAATTTTCATGATATTTAGTGTCACTTAGATTAGAATATATGCTTAAAATTGGTTTAAGGACATTTTGACAAAACAAAATTATTTAAATACAATATTTTTGGCAAAAAATTAATTTAGAATAATCTTTTTTCCAAATGTTCTTCTTTTGTGAAAAATGCTTCTATTACAATAATATTCTGCCTGTATATAGCTCAGATCTCTGTTCAGAGTCTCAACTAGAATTTTTGAAATATATAACTTAGAAGTAAGTTTATTCATAATTTACAACAACTGAGGGGAGCAATTTTATGAAAAAACGCGAATAACTATTTCAATTTGTGGTAACCCTGAAAATAATGTAAATTTTTCAAAACTTCTAGTTGAGCCTCTGTAGAGAGGTCTGAGCTATATACAGGCAAAATATTATTATAATAGAACCATTTTTCACAAAAGGAGAACAT
>BMAU01015852.1:75000-85816 GCA_019973935.1 Trichonephila clavipes
ATTAGAAACAGAGATGTGTAAGGTAAGTTCCATCATTATCTCAAAGCATTTACATCTTTCGAAGACAGAAAAATAGAGAGAAAGAAAGAGGAAAAAGAAATTTAGTGCAATGTCTGATAGACATTGAGGAAAGGTTTTTATGCTAATAGGACATCCAAACTTGCATAATGATCTGTTACAATAATCCTCTTGGCTAATCCAATTTAGAGGGAGATATTTTTCACGACGGGAAACAAAAACGGAAACCATGTCCCTAAATCCAGTCAGCTCACACAATAATTATCACAAATGGGAGTTGCCTGGGGAGAGCGAAGCACATGTTGTAAATCCCCTTAGTTCCTTCGTAATTGCATTTGTATGTAAAAAAAATGACATTACGGAAACTCAAAAAGAAGCTGGATTTCATAAAAAAACGAAATTATTTGAAGACCTAAGCACCGAGATAAAATGGCCACAATGATGATGGTGATTATTATTTGCCCCCTTTTGCTTCAAAACTCTTTTCTAATTTCAACATCTTTTTAAGAGTTTTCAAAATTTATTGAGCCTATAATCTAGGTTATTATTTTTTTTAATAAATAATTATTCTTTATTATCTGTCAAATCCACCGCTTTCTTTCACAATATGTATAAGAATGTGTTGAGCTTTTACGTTAGAATAAAAAAATTTACTTGATAATAGTTTATTAAAGTAATATGTTTTAACAATTTCTCTTCATTATTCTTTAAATTTGTTCCATATTTTGAGCTGAAAGTAAGTAGTAAATTAAATTTAAATATCTTATTATATATATAAATTATATTCCAGGTAGAAGCAAAAACATCATTCAATTGTAGGATTCTCTCTAATTTTCTATGTTAAGGAAACAAACCATTAAATCTTAAGTAAAATGATATTGTTTACTCTTATCTTCAAACATTATAATTATATACATTTATATCATATTCTTAATTTTTAGAATGCAAGAAGTGGGTACACAAAATTATTTTTATTCATGAAACATAGAGTTTAGTCCTCGTACAATGCTGAAAAATATATAATAAATAATAGCATAAATCTCTAATATAAAGTATGTACTGATTTCTCTTTAAAAATGTTTAGGTCATCTCCAGGCATTATAATTTTAAAAAGTGCCTACCATCCGGTATAGTGGTTAATGATATAGAAGGCATTAAGTTTGTAAATAAATCGTGCCTGTGTGGCATCGGAATAGTCTAAATTTTCTTCGAGCCGCAAGTCCTCCCGACAGATTAAGACGCCCATGACCCCACCCCAGGGTGTTCTTCCTAAAAATTGGGGAGTAACTACTCACAATCATACAGTCACCTGTATGGTGTTCGAAGGTGCGCATAACGACATGTGCAAAAACTAACTCCTTGCCTTGATGAATTTCGTGAGCCTCGATCTGACACCGCATGATCAGGCTGCATTGGCAATTAAAAAAACTGAATTTTCGGTTGCATCAGTGCTTCTTAAACTTTCAATATTTGCTACCCAATATTCAATCATAATTTTCATCGCCCCCGTACAATAACTATGTGTTGAATTCAATAATATTATACTTTTACGCTAAAGCTGCAAAAAAAATACTACGTTAGCCTCTTATCACCAGCGTATATAGGCGTCTCGCTCAACCAAATCATTGATTTTTCTGGACGTATATATACGTCTTTCCGAAATTCTATCTTTTCTGTGCACTGCCATCCAAAAAATTATTCCGAATGAGTATTAAAAATGACAGTAATAGTTTTTGCGAAGGACTTACATGTATCAGAAAATTTGTTTATTTATTATTTTTCTCTCTCCAACCGCTATCCTTCCATTGGTGTGGTGTGGTAGTTAGGAGAGGGGGTGCCAGCTCAGGTGTCGTCCACGTCACTTGACCATGGTTCAAAATTACGTGGCCCGTCACCCAAAGCCCTGGTGTAGCTGAACAGTGCGGCGTTAATATTCATTCACCCACTTATTCCCCCACCCCTAATACATTACATACGTGAGCCTCCGTGGAAAACGGTCGTTTTGGGAAGCGAAAGGCGTAAATTTTAATCAGCAATTATGGAATTAATTGTAACCCATACAAATTATCCATATTAACGTTAATTTTTGTACATAATTTTATACGTGACAAGCCCATGGAGTCACTATTAATTATTAAAATTTTCCTTAACTTAGTATTCTTATATTAATTATAAAATATGTTGTGCAGTACTGATACATTTAAATGTGTATTATATCAGAGCAAATGTGTATTTTATTTTTAATTATGTTAGAGTGCATTTTGTTTGTTTACTTTCAGTAAATTAATATATTTTAAAAAATAATTTATTGTTTTCGACATTTCAATATGCTTGCGCCCCCCTCGTAGAGTTATCACGCCTCTCTGGGAGGGGGGCGCCCCACAGTTTGAGAAACGCTGAATTACATAAAATTTCATATTCATTTACAACAACGCCTTAGTGGCCGTGGTGGTTGATGCAAGTTATGTGCTTTAAGGCTCAAAGAGTACTACTGTTGACATAACTTGGAAGCTCTGCCCTCGCAGGAAAAATTGTTTCACAACAATAACCATGTAAAATATATACTTTTCAAAATCTGTTCTCTCTCATTATATTTTCCTCGAACTTATAAGAAAGCTTTTTATGTGGAAGTGGAATCATAACTGAATTTCAACTGCATATAATCTTTAAATTCCACAGTTAAAATTTGATAATTTATCCCTACTAAATAAAATCTGTGATTTTAATGAAGCGAGGGAAATTTTGTTCGATGACTAAATATTCAAAACTAATATTTTTGAAAAATGTTATATTCTCTTGTTAATTAATTCAATAATAACTAAGAAGAAAAAAAAATGTAAGTCAAATCCTTCTTAGGTCAACAAGGAAAAGTTTCATTTTTGTCACTTTTTATTAAATAATTACATTTAACTTAAATTTGTATATACATATAACAGAATCAAACTATTAAGTGGCAAAACAACTTTTGAATTAACATAAAAAAAATTTTACACCCATATTAAATTTTTAATTATACATATTTTAATAAAAGTTGAATATAATAGGTAATAATTTTTTTAAGACCAGTGTAAATAGAATCCTGAAGTCCAACTAGCATATGATTATTCAGGTTAAGTTAAATGCTAATCATAAATTTGATAAAAGTTGTTTTATCCAATGGTACTGCCATATAGAGGATTAATATGAACTGAAATATATCTCTTAAACTATGTGATTACTTAATATAATTAATGAATTAATATTTCAAATATTATATTCACATCAAGTTTTAAAAAATGTATTTGAAGTTTAGTGGATAAATAGATACGAGTATTTATTAATGATTGAAAATTTCAACAAGAAATATATATAAATATATACAGGCAGAGTGTGAAATAATAGTAGAGACTTAAAAAAATAGTTTTTTGAGAAAGAAAAAAAATGATCGTAGGAAAGTGTTTTTAAAGAGGAATAAAACAATTCATGAACAAATTCACAAAAGAAATTTTATTTTTACATTAATTCAATATATTTTGTTTTTAGTAATTTAATTACAGCACAGATCCACATCTGAAACTCCTGATAATGGACAAGTCTTTCTGCGAGTACACCTTTTAATAATTAAATACCTTTGATTATATGATGATTTGATGTACTCACACTATAGGGTATCTACAATAATTAGAAAGATTGATATGTATGAGATTTAGCTTTTTCAAACTCCATTTATGTAATTTTCGGTTTCTTACATATTTCGCTCACAAAGTAATGATAAAAAAAGATTATTTATGAAATTATATAAAAAGAGAAAATTAAATCATGTTTTAAAAATTTCCACAATAAAATTGGAGAGTATAATTTTGAAGTTGTCGACAGTTTCACTTATTTAGGTTCTGAAATTAACAGAAGGAACGATTGTACTACTGAAATCCAAAAGAGAATTAGTATGGCTAATAGATGTCTTCATGGAAAACGAAAATATAAGAAATCGCGAATTTAATCAAAAGAAAAAAAAAGTTCTATCGTATAAAAGTCTAATTAATATCAATATGAAATGCATGCGAAACTTGGTCCACGTCTTCAACAGATGGGAACATGACACGTATCTATGAAATGAAGATTTTAAAATTTATTTTTAGAAGAATTCAGGAAAATGACATATGGCAAAGCAGATCAAATTTGGAGCTCTATCACTCCTATGAAGAATCTGACATCGTTAATTTTATCAAAATACAACGAATTAAGTGAGCAGGCAACAATGTCTGAAAGGATGACGACCGAACCACTAAAAAAGTCTTCAATGCCCCACCAATTAGCCCACGAAGAAAAGACAGGTCAAATCTAACATGGATTGATGGCCCAGAAAAAGATCTCGCAGTTTTGAGAATTAAAAATTGGAGAACACTAGCAGGAAGAAGGCTGGCCTGTGTGTGTAAAAGATTTCTTGAGAAGGATAAGGCCCACCTTGGACTGTCGAGCGCTGAGGAAGGAAGGAAAAAGAGAAAACAATTAGGGAAACCTAAATAAAAATAATCGCGATAAGTGTTGACAAGTAGCGTTTCTTATTTAAAACATTTATTCGATTCCGAAAAATATTTGCACCCTACAAATAATTGAAAATCAATTGTTATGTAGAAAAAACAGCGATACATTGTTATATAAGGAATGATTTTTAAGCTACATATCGTGATTAAGAGTAACACTTTACTTTTTATTTCACTGTAAAAATCATTCTTATTTTTTTACAAAATAAATCTATCAAAGGTATAGCAATAAAAAGTATTATAATATCTAACAAAACATATCTTTTTTTTTTTGACTAGTTATTGAGAAGAGCAATCTCTTTAAGAAAATATCTTACTAAAGTATTTAAATTAGTCTGATATATTTATTTCAATTCCCCTCAGAAATTCGCTTTTAAAAGTGATTTTAAATTTATTAAATTCTTGTCTCTGAATGCCATTCTAAATGAGATTAAAAGTTTAAACAAGAGCATTTTCACCGTTTAATTAAGAAATTGTCTTCTTTAAATATATCCTCCGAGTAAATAGGAAAAAAATAAGCCGACTCTTCTCTTTTGAATTTACTTAGCATTTCCCTTGACAGATAAGAAGCGAAAACAAAGCAAACAAAAAAAGATTCTTACATTTTTTTTATGTTTACGAGTAGTATTTTTGTGTTTTTTTAAAGAAGTAATGAGAATAAAGTTTTAAGCGTTAAAATTACATGTTAAAATACTTTAACAAAAATATCTTACAATTTTGATATTAGGTTTGTCAGTGAAAATTAAATTTGAGTAAAGAAACATACAACACATGCATTTGTTAAAGGTGTGATTTAAATTGAAAATTATACTTTGATGCACATTTCAAATACAATTTTCCTTTTTTACAAGAGTAAGAATTTAAGGAAATAATGTTCAATATAAATTATGAAATTCTAAAAAAAAGGAAGTATTGTAAAGAAATAAATCATTCAATAATTGAAGCACTAGAACATGAGTTGCATAAACGTTCTTATTTTCCGTTCCCACAAACAATTTATTCAGATCATAGTGAAATCTTCTCTCTTTACAGCTATTTAAGGAAACTAAATGCAATAACTATTAAGTTATCAGACTGCTTATAACAGCTTTTTTTAAAAAAATGGGGTGTGGAAATTTTATTTGTGGATTTTAGTTTTATTTAGTATAATTTTTTTAAAAAAATGCTTACATTAAGAAAAGAAAAATAAATTGTATTATTATTAAAATATGAAAAAAATTGATAAAGATTTTATAAATAATTACATAAATTCGGCTCAGTTTCTACAAAAGGTTTATGTGCAAATTCTCAAATTCTTATGCGTTACTTTGTTATTCATTTTTCAAATGACCTTCAGGATGAGAGAAATTTTAATTTTTACGAAAACTAGAGCACTTTATCTTAGTTATTATATGAAACTGCTTAAACTCAGTTATTATATTCACATAAAAGGGACTGTAAATATTTTAATACCACCACCTCTTCGGGCTAAGTCAGACTTCTTCCTTCGGGGTCCAAGACCTTCGAGTCATTAGAAGCTGCTCCTTTCTCTTTACTATGAATCCGTCTTTACCTGTTGTGGATACTGCATCGCCCGTCACGCAGGTTATCAAGGGGCGCGATCGAGGTTTAGGCAGAGGGCCTCGTTGACAAGTGAATTACGGTCTCCAACTGGATCTCTGAAGATTCTTCAGTGTAACATAAATGAACTTTCTACCCCGGCAACGAGAACTAAATTGGAGCAATTGATTGACATTGCAGACAGGAATGGTGTTCAGATAGTTGCCCTTCAGGAAACTAAATTAAGTGAGCACACTAATATTAAACTAAAAATATTTAGTATTTATCGTACGGACAGACCCTACGGAAGTGGAGGAGGATTGGCCTTTCTCGTTAGAGACGTTAACTATAAAAAAATCCCCTCACCTTCTACAGACTCTGACTTAGAGATGCAGGGTATCTCCATTACTTGGAAAAATAGAGTGATTAACATTTTTAATTTTTATCATCCCCCTAACCAAGGCCATCTTCCAGCAGAAATGTTTGACTGTTCTGACAAAAACACTATATTTCTTGGTGATTTGAATGCCAAACATCAGAGCTGGGGCTGTTCCACAAACAATGATCGGGGCAATGATCTGTTAAACGCTGCTGACGATGGAGCTCTTATTTTTCTGAACTATGGTTTACCAAGTCACACGTCTTTTAGCTACGGTACTTCTGAGGCCTTGGGCATCACACACTTGTTAGCCCTGAACTCCATCCACATTGTGGTTGGGACATCCTTAGCTGCATTGGCAGTGAGCACCTTCCTATCCTCATTAATGCTCAGATTAATAAAAAAACCGTGACTTCCCATAAGAAATTCTGGAACTTTAAGAAGGCAAATTTGGATTGTTTTCAACGAATTACAGAATGTTACTTTGATAAAAGGACCACTATGGATTATCTAGAACAGGAGTGGCACAGTTTTAAACACTTATTATTCATGCCTCAAAGCAATCCATCCCTAGAGGAAACTTTAAACATCTGAAGTCTTATTTCCAACACAGGGATCCAGGGCTGAGAACTCTTATTCTTAAGAGGAATGAATGCCTTACACAGAAAACTCACTCTGACTGGGGATCGGGAGGATAAAGTTGAGCTTAACAAACTCAATGCTAGCATTAAACAGTTATACATTAAACTTAAGATGGAAGCCTGGACTGGTCTGTGCAGTAACATAGATGCCAAAACTCCAAACAAAAAATTATGGAAACTTGCTCAATCACTCAGTTATAATCAGCCATAAAATATGTCATGCAACACTGTTCGGACTTCGGATGGCAATGCCGCTCCAGATGATAAAACTGCAGCTAATGTATTGGGAGAGTTCTATAAAGGTGTGGGCAATTTGAAGTTTTACCAAAATGATGTTATTTTAAAAAACAAGTCTAAAAGAATGATCCATAATTTTCGTACTTCTAGCTCTGCTAACCACATTTTTATTAAAAAGTTTACCTTGAGGGAACTTAACTTTGCTCTTAGGGCTATGGATCTTCGTAAATCTCCAGGTCCTGATGGCATTCATGAATTCATGATTGGCCATCAGGGACCTCATGGCATGTAGAAACTTCTGTATATATTCAACTTTTCTTGGAAAATTGGTCGTCTTCCACGCGATTGGAAGATAGCAATTATTATTCCTATTCTAAAACCAGGAAAGGACACTAGTACCTCTGAGAGCTATAGACCCATTGCGTTTTTTGACCTCATTTGTTTGTAGACTCATGGAGAGGCTTGTTCTTGCCAGGCTGAATGTTCACTTAAGCAACAACGGCTTGCTTCCAAGTGAGCAGTATGGTTACAGAAAAGGCCATGGAGCGGTTGATCTGATCTTGTATTTTTGCTAGAGAATTCGGGAAGCACAGTATAAGAAACCCACTAACTACACAGTTGCAGCCCTATTGGATATGTCCAGTCCATTTGACAGAGTTTGGCGCCAACTTTTGATTGCCAAACTCCACGATTATTTTAGTATAGGAGGCAGAGCACTTCCCTGGATATCGGACTTCCTCTGGGATAGATCCATTCGAGTAAAATAGAATAACTGCTTGTCTGATCCTTTCGCCATCAGGCAGGGTGTAGCTCAGGGTTCGAGTTGAGTCTCGTCTTGTTTTCTCTCTACATTACCGGTATTGAGAAAGTGTTAGCTAAACACTGTGAAGTCGGAATTTTCGCTGATGGTATAATTGTCTGGACTTTTGGTTCCAACGTCGGCGAAAATGAGCTTAAACTCAACCGTGCCATGGAGGAAGCCAACTCCTTCGCGTAGATGCATAAGCTAATATTTAATGCTTCTAAATCTCTGACCCTCTTTTTCTCAAGCATAGACATATTTTCAACTATCAACCTAAGATCTCCATGGATGAAATCCAGTTGTGTTACGTTAAAAATGCTAAGTATCTCGGATACACTTTATATCAAGAGATTACAAGCAATAAATATATTGAAGGCCAAGTGATTAAGGCAAGAAAGATACTTAATGTCCTCAAAATTTATTCCTGGTCGGGACTGGGGAGCGGAGGCCAGCACTCTGCGTACTACATTTATCTCCCTCATCAGACCAGTGTTGGAGTTTGGCATCCCAATCTACTCCTGTGCTTCGGACACCAATCTAAATAAACTTGAAAGAGTGCAGCTTTGTGCTGCCAGAATAATTATTGGACTTTGATACAGTTGTCAAATCGACATTGTGCTCTTCGAGAGCAACTTGCCTTCCCTCTTAAAAAGAAGCCTATATAGCCTTACAAGGTATTTTAACAAGCTATACAGCTACAATGAACAACACAGGACTTCTGCCTACCTACATGCATGGATTAACAATAGACGATTGATGAAACATAGCCCCTTTTCCTACGCAAGAACATTGAACGTACCTTCCTCTGATGTGGAATCTCACTCTCTGAGCTTCACAGGATCTGGTTTGGAATTCGATGGAATTTATTTTCATGATTAGCTTTTGACTAGTGTGACTAAGAGCTCTGAGATACCGACCCTAGTTAACCAACTGGCTCTGGAGACTATCAATGGAATCCCACAATCTTCCTTGAAAATCTATACAGACGGAAGCAGGGGTGAGAAAGGCATTTCGGGAAGTGGAGTGTACATTCCTACTCCCTCTGGGGCCTTAGAATTTAAAATTAAAAAACCGAATTACTGTTCAGTTTTTAGATCAGAACTTATAGCCATCAGGAGGGGCCTGCAGTGTGCTTCTCAGTTGGAGGATCGTTTCCAGGAAATATGGATTTTGACTGACAGTCGAGCCTCGATTCAGCATCTAGCTAATTGGCGTGACATTGGTGATCAGACTAGCCTGGACATACTGAGTCTTCTTCACAATCTTTCTTCAGGACATAGTATACATTTTCAGTGGATCCCTTCGCATATTGGCATAGAGGGTAATGAAAGAGCTGACTTTTTGGCTAGGACTGCTGCTGTGGAGTGTGTGAGTCCAAGAGGGAATCTCACATTTTCTGAGATTTTCACAATTTCTAAATTGAAGCTCAACCGACAAATTAAAACTCCACGCAGTCATGCATGGTACTTTGCTAAATGTCCAGGCGATTCCTTTAGACTCAGTAGTAGACCTGTCCAATCTACTTATTCTAGATTTTTGAGCGGACACACAAGAGCTCTCAGGTTCTCTAATGGACAAAAGACTTTTCCGGAATGCCACTGGTGTTCTTCCGGAGAGGCCTCACCTAATCATAATTTACTTTGTTTGGGTTTTAAAAAGGACGAGGCCCTTTGTGACTCACTGCTGTTTTTAGATTTTTTACAGATTTTCAGATTCATGGGGATTGTCTAGCTCTGCTAAGCAGAACCAAGATTAGTCAAAAAAATATTTTAACAGTGATTGTAACAGCGATTGATAAACCAGAAGCTTATAAAACACTTCTACTATTACACAGAACATACACAAAAAAAATTCAGCTAATTATTTTCAAAACTTTTTTAACAATCGCTGTCCTCGTTTGAGTTTTTTTGAAAATAACACATTTCGAAAATGCATTTTAAAGTTTGGCATTCTGTTTAAAGTTATGGCGTCTGCTTTCACTAAAACGCATATAGTTTTTGTTCTAGTGAATGCAAAAAAAAAAAAACTGGTACTTTTACAAAGCTAATAAAATGGTCTATACGATTTAAAAAAAAAGTCAAAACATAAAAAGTGTCAATTTTGAAAAAAAATTCACAATTTTAAGGTTGTCTCGGATACATTAAATCCTACTTAAGACATTATGAGAAAATGTCCTTATTACATTATTATACACTTGAAAAATATGATATTTTCCTCAATATAAAAATAATTGACTGTAAGTTCAATACAAAACAGAACGTGAACAATTAAATTGATCATTGTAATTTTAATGACAAATAAAAAAAATTATGAAGTACTAAAAAAACAGAGTAACCATATAAAAATGCAATAATCATATCAAAACTATTATTTTAATAGTCAAGATATTTCATAAATTATGAACGATCATTGAGGTTGATTCCTCATTGACATCGCAACACGGGAGCTTTAAGTGACGATATTTATATTTTTAAACAATATTCAAGTGATGAGGAAGCACCTGAGCTGACACTTACGCCACTCTAATTCCACATCACACCAACAACGTATAAAAAAATGAAATGTTGAATTGAGAAGTAAATGATTCCGAGAGTAAAAGTATAAGTATACTACAATGCTCAAATTAAAGTGAAATATGAAGTAGTGTTTCAATACTACTACTGTAGTACATATATAT